>CAAKHC010014788.1:29512-49551 GCA_901007825.1 Macroramphosus scolopax | reverse complement strand
TTATTTCATCCAGTGACTGGGATGACTTTACTTAACCTACATCTCCCTTCTACAGACTTGAACCTCCTTCTTGTTCCATTCTCTTCTTTTTCTTCTTTGGAATGGAGAGCTGCACACATGTGTTCCAAATCTCTGCAATCAAGATCCGTGATAAGAAGAGGGTTTTGATCAAGGGAATCCAGCAGTTGGGTGGAAAATATGTTGGTGGCTCAGTGAGTAGAAACCCTGAAAAACAGTAGATGAACTTCAGATAAGTTATCAAATATGTGCCAAACTAGAAATAAGAATTATTTTTTGTGCCATGTCCAACACTTATTCTGTCTATGCAACGCCTTATGCAACATTCAACAAGGAAGTAAATTAAATAAACCTGCAGTTTTTTCATTTAACTTCTTAAATGCTGAATATCCCAAATGATATAAAACAATTGAATCCCGTTAATATTCTGCTACACTAAGTAATGACAGAGCATAGTCTATGCAATTTTCTTTGATTTCTTATGGCAGACACTCTGTTTATTAGCACCTTATTATATCCCTGACCCAGAAAGCACAAGGTGCAGGAAATACATTTCTGAGAAATAATCCTGTTGACAGACAAACAGACAGATTACAGGTAAAACTTTTCCTCTTTGATGGAGGAAATAAACCAGCGATGATGAGCTACATTCACTCATAGACACAAACAGTATTGTGTGTATCCTAGTTCCTTACAGTGGACTTTTCTTGTCTGCCTTTGGTGGGACTTCTTGGTAAACATTTGGATAAATATATCTCTGACAGACAGCTGTTCCTCTCTGGCCTCATGTCTATCATGAACAGCTGATGTTACTACTGTACTTGTCATGACTTTAATGATATTTCTTGGTGATTCACATTTAAGGATGTTATCATCCATTTTCTTAGTACAGTTTTACACCGTTCTAATCCATCATGTGGTCTTTTGAAGGCTAGTCTAGTGCTGATAGGTGATTTAATTGCTCCCTTTTCTCCTGGACTTAAAGTCTTTACAGAATTCCTACATGTTGGGCCTAGGGATGATTTCATCCATATCACACACAATCTTGCAAGGGAATATTGTTTCGTGCACCACAAGTGAAAGCCACCTTTGGTTTTTGACCTTTCTCAGTGTGCTGTGATGTCATGTACCTTTGCAACGATTGTTTCCAGGTCTACCAGCACTCCAGCACCCATCTCGTAATCCCTCAGGTTTTGTCCAGTGAGAAGTTTTTGGCATCCTGTGCTGCAGGTCGGTCATAATTCTTATCATTGTGATAACGGTGAATGTTCACTAATATCGGATTTAGAGCTGCAATAATTATTTGTTTAATCCATTAGTCGATTAAAACACATCAATCTGCAACTACTTTGGTAATTGACAATTGTTTAATTTTCGCTTTTGAGTTCTTAGTTTGTCAAATTTTGGATTTTCTTGCTTTTCTTGACATACATCTTCTTCATTTTAAAGTTTTGTACTGTTGGTCTGACGAAAAAGTAACTTAAACAGTAAATAGTCAACGGATACATTGGCAGCATAATCAGTATTGATCATTTGCAGCCCATTTTGGATTGGCTTTATTACATCAAGATCCCTAGTGGCCAAAACATTTGTTAGTGCAGGTTTTATGTCTGAATATTCTTATCATATTCAAATTTTAACGCTGCCTCTCTGATACCAGGGAAATGGGTTGTGACTCCAGACTATATATTGGACAGCGTTAAGAATGGTTCCTGGCTCCCAGAGGGACCCTATGAGGTGACCATTTCCACAAGTGCCAAATGTGCTTTCCACCCTGTCAGACAGTGGAGGGAGAAAGTTGCCAGTGGGGGAATAACAGGGGCTTTCCAGGGCTGGAAGGTTCTTCTCATGGTCAAAGATCCCAGCCGCAGTGCAATGTTCAAACGGTGAGGTGCCACACTGAAATACAATATCAAAAACATAAATGTATTCAATCTGATAATAATGCAATGGATATCAAATTAAAGGACGTGTACTTAATGAATCATAATCAAATTTCTCTCAGGCTCCTAAAAGCCGGTGAAGCCAAAGTATACCACTGCCCTCCTCCCTGTCACGCCTCCATCACTCATGTCATGGCTAAACCCATGACACAGGACGCAAACTCCCACAATGCTCCTTGTTACCCTGTGAGCCACATAGTCCAGCACCTCTTTGGGGTAAGTCAGATAAAGAAAAACAGGGAAACAGTTTTGAAACTGGATTTGCCTACTTCTATGATATCGCCTGAATTTTGCAAATTGACTTTTTGATAGTATTTGTATACAGTATATATCGGTCTGTCAATTAGTACTCAAGCTTTAAAGACTTCTATTTGTGTACGTAGCTTGTGATTTATTTTCTCAGACATTATAATACATTTGTGATTTAGGATTAAATATTTGCAAAGGTTTAATCATTTTTCTTCAACTTCTTTCTTTGGCAGAGTAATTGTGTGGATATGAACTTCAACATACAGGAGGATATTAAAACAGAGGAGACTAGTATTATTGATGTTGACTTCTCTGAACTGGAGACAGATCTCAGGGACTATGTCATCAAGCAGGAGGTGTGTGCATCCATGAATGTGATTTCAAATTATTGCTGAATGAAACTTTAGTCCGTCTACTTTCATGATCACTTGATAGAGTTTCACTAGCTCCATTATACATATTCAACATTTTAATGGGGTCTTTTTCTTTAGGGTCGGCCAAGACTGCGTTTTCTTGAATTTCTGGGTTATCACGACCCGTACCGTCCACAATCACAGGTAGACATGCACACACACACACACACACATCCTTGATCACTGCCACACAGCTCCTAAATAACCATGTGTTTCATCAAGAAGATCAGGTCATTCAATTTCTTTTATGTCATACATTTCAATAGAAAGTGACATGTAGAGCAAGGGCGCATCATACTCAGGTCAACGATTTAACCACTTCTGTCAGCTGATCTGAGAGTTTTGATTGGCATGCCTATTAACATTACCCTGCACTGTCCTGTCCATAACTTACCCAAGTGGATCTCCATCAGATTGCTATTAAATGTGCTCGTGTATTTCCATTCTGTACTCTTTTAGTCCATACGCTATTTGCCAATAACAGACAGTCAGGAATGACCCCCAGGAACTTTTGATGTCCATTCAGCTCCAATTTCCATTACCCTTCTGCCCTCGTCTTTCCCTCTTTCTGATATACTTTTCTTTAAGTGCCGGGGTTTATACGCTCATGAAATGTCGTGAAATTTAAAAAAAATAGCAATTTCAAGGCCTGGAGACGTTTTGGAAAAATGTATAAAGTCACAAAGATTTGGACAATTCTGCTTCAATGATACCTGTATATGAGACTGAGGAGGAAAGTGTTTGGAAATGTGATGTTTAATTTGTAGCAAACCACATAGCTTGTCATAAGCTTTCCTTACGAATTCCAGGGTACCCTCAAGAGATGTGTTTCCCCTGTTTTACATACACCCCTTACATTTCATCCTGGTTCTTTTATTCCTTTAGGCAACAGAAACGGACTTCAGTAATGTTGGCAGTATGATAGAATGCGGTCTATACATTGAAGCCTTGGACTCAATCAGAAGTAGTGTGTTCCCAGGTCTTCTGCCACCAGCACCATACCTGGTCTCTCTCTTAGAATACGCACAGCAGGTAAGACCAGAATTACAAGACTGCATGAATTCCCACCTGCTGCTGCATGAGCCTCAGGGCCTGTATGAATAGATATCCTGTTCCATAACATTCTGATAGCTTCCTCTCTGTCACTTTACAGGATCAGTGTCGTTGGATTAAACCCTCAATTGACATTCCGGGCACATATACAAAATATTCCCACCTTTCAAACTTCTTTTTCCTGTTCATTATCTCATAGGGTAATGCCACGCCTGTCTTCCTGAGAAATTTCCAGCAGGTCATGTACAGCCTGCTCATTACCAACCCTCCCTGGCTCGCTCAGAGCAGAGTGAAAAAATATTTTTCCCAGGTCCTGCAGTGTCCTCGGTGCAAGGTGGGCCTGTGGCCATTTCTAGAGACTGCCATCAGGTAAAATTCTGAACGTGTGAGACTGACAAATAACTCCCTCAAATATTTGCACAGTCTTGATTTGCCCTGTCTTCCTGTCCGTCTGTCTAATAGCAGGACTAGATAAAATCTGGAGAGGTTAAGAATGGACCCAGGAATAAATCTGTCTAAATACAAATTACTTACATTACCGTTGGCGGAGTTCTGCGCTCTCCGAGTGCATCTCTGTCAACAAACACTTCAAGATGTTTGTCAGAAAAAGAAGTATCCTGCATATTTTTAACTCTGGTATTTACTGGTTGTGTTGCTTTAGTTACTGCCTGTCCAATGGGGTCACCTGCCACCAGCTCCCTGGACCTGCCCTGCCAACGTTGGTACAATTCTACAGTGACCTCCTGGCGTTTGTTCTCAAGCTCTTCCAGGGGGAGCTCCACTCTGTCCACACCGGGTAACAACTTAAGATCTATTGTAACTTTCAAGACATGCAACAAGAATGAAAATAGACGAGTAAAAGCCTCAACTGTTCTCTCTGGACGCTCTAATCCTCTTTCATGAACTCCTTCCATAGAGACCTCCTGCTGCTTCAGGGAGCAGGAGTCCCTCAGGTGTCAGCATCAGGCTCTCTGCTGTATGGAACCTTCTGGACTGTGTGGGAGCGAGCCACCCTGTTGTCTAGTGCTGTGAAACAGCTCATCCACCTCGTGGTGCGGGCGGCCACAGAGGTTCATATTTTGGACTGTCACTCATCATTTAGTTGTTTGTCCTATAACAAGTATTTACAATATAAACCAAAGTGGCCAACACAAGTTTTCATTTCGATTTATTTTTGCCAGAGCAGCTTGTGGCAGATCTAAACAGTGGTATGTCTTCGCAGAATGACCACGCTGAGAGGGAAGAGAAACAGAAACTACATATGGCGGACACCCTGCTGGACCTCCTGTCTATTCTGGTGGAGTTCTGGTGTCAGCAGCACTTCAAACTGAACCAGACCCTGGTGGAAAAAGGCTTGAAAGACCTGGCAGAGCACTTCGCTGTTATGAGCCAAGGTACGGCGTGAAAGGGAACAACAACACAAGAATACACACAGTGTTTGTAAGACAATATATTTGAAATGATGAATCTATAATTGCCAGATTTGCTCGCAGTATAGAACATATTCATTTAATTATATATATATATATATATATATATATATATATATATATATAGATATATATATAATTAAAATTATGTTTTTTTTTAATTTCTGACAAGGAAAATGTCTGCAAACGTCATCACAGACAAAATTATATCTAATGTATTTTCACTGTATTCCGTCCTGTAGATTTGTCTTCAGGGGAGCTGGCAGACTTGGTTGTCCGAGTTCCTTCAACCAGACTTAAGCTGGCCATGGCTGACGCCGTATTCAGGAATCTCTGCTGCAAAAACGGATTTACAGTTGGAGACGAACCTCTATCCCTCAAGAAAGTGGTGTGTGTGCTTCTAGTACCTGTTGTCCATTGGTACCCACGGCTTTGTCATAATTTGAATCAGGCTTATCTTACTTAACGAGTACTATAATAGCCATGTGCTTCTATATAAATGGCTTTACGCTACAGTGGCTAATGTGGCCTACTTGTAATGTTTAGTGGAATATCTCACACGTCTCAGCACACGCACATTCATGCTAAATAAATGCACTTTCTAACCTTGTGTGTGTGTTTTGACAGATGCAGTTCTACCTACCTGCTCTTGGAAGTTTAGCTCAGTGTGTCAGCAGCGCTCGCCGTAGGACTCAACACACCTCCCGCAGCTGCTCCAGCCCGGACACCAGCTGCAGGTCAGTTACACACAGGTATCTGTCCACACCACTGTTAGTCTCAGGTATATTTCCACAAGAACTTGAGGCAGAAACTGTGAGGTCACCCATGTAAAGGTGGGGGCTGCACACAGGCCGATACTAGTTCTACAGCGTCTAGATGAGAGACTCTAGATCAGAGGAAGGCAATTCATTTTCCCCAGGCGCCTCATGAGGAACTGGGAAATTTGGATTTCCTGGAACATGCCAAAGAAGAAGTCTGTATTGTTTTGATTTATTCTTTTAATTTCAAACCAACCAGGCATTTTAAGTGTGAACTCATGAGCTCAGAGCTGTCCACATGCGATCAGATCTTTCAGGACGCACGTTAATCCCGAGTCTGAACGTGGTTTAAAATAACAGGAGAAAAAAAAAAAACAGTCTATTCTGTCTTCACTGTCAAGTTTCTCCCTGTAGATGAGTTCCTTTACAGAGGGTGTAAGCCAAAACGGGTTAAGATGAACAGAAACCCGGGAGAAATATGAGTGGAAAGGAACAAAAGAACACCTGGAGAGAGGATGTGTGGGTGGGGGTGACGAGCAGAGATGCGTGGAGGGACAGAGGGAAAGCTTCACAGAGGCAAACGGAGGTCAGAGGGTTGGCATGTGATGGGTCATGCCCAGGTCTGATCTTATCTGTGTGTGCCGGCTGACAGGAGGGGTGTAAAGTGAGGTTAGTCTCCTCCTCACACCCACACGGAGTCTTCTACACACACACACATGCTGTTGAGTCTGATTTGAGCAAGAAACCGACAGATAGGCATACTGGAATATCCCACCAGGCCTTTGTGTCTTCCCTTACGACCACAAGCTCCCAGCGTTCACCCCTCCCCTTCTCCACCTCTTTTAATCTGCCCTCGCATCCTAAATCCCTCTTTGCCATCTTGAAAGAACTCGCACACACACTCCTCATACTCAATATCAGACATCTGCTGTTCCACCAGCAGGTAGTTGGCCTGGAGAAGGACAAGAGTCACCGGGGAGCAGGTTCATATAGAGGCTACAACTTCATGCATTGACCAGAATCCCTCTCCCTCCCATCTACCGCTCGCTCGCTGCTTTCCCCCCCAGTTGTAGAGATCTGGTTTATTTTCGACGTAGACATGAGATGGAACCGAACAAAACAAGGGAAGCAATGTGTGCGGATGAGATAAAGAAACGCCTAAGGGCAAGTGGAATCATTTGACCCTAAAAGAAAGAATGAAATTAAAATGACAAAGTCTGTGATGAATTGAGAACAGACACCAAAAGGAAATCGTGTTTCTTCTTAGAAAAGTCATATTATACATATTTTCAATGATTTTTAACTGTCTTAATCAATTAGCGCATCTTTTGTTGAAACAGTTGTGAATCTGACACACTCCTCAGTGTCGAAGCTTTTTTCGGCACAAGTCTCTGTCGGTTCAACCCGATTACAAAGAGGAGCTGATGTGACTCAGTAAACATATTTAAAGAATAGTCGATGTAAGATTTTTGTTTGGACTTATTGTTACAGTTTAAAAATACCTCAAATGTGACTGGTTACAGCGGAGAAGTGATGATGTTAAATGGTTTCCGCTCTGTTCTATCCGTCAGTAGAACAAGAGACAAAACTCAAAAAAGATGTTGGGTATTAGATTTATGAAAAGCAGGTCTTAAAAGGTTGAGAGGAGCCAGACGACCCCTCTGTCTTTCATCTCTGGCTGGTTTACTGTGACTCGAGGCTGCCGTGGTCGTACATGAGCGATGTACAGGCGAGCGTGCTTCTTCTGCGCCGACAGCCTGGCAATACGAGACACATCTAAGCCATACCAAGCTGACAGAGCGGCTGATTGACTGACTGTTTAGATGGCCATTTGACTTGCCTGCTGGCTGCGTGGCAGCGACTGCTGTTAGCAGAAGGGAAGCTGTAATTAAACTGAGGTATCCTCCTGCTGGCTTAATCACTCTCAATGGAGTGCTGTTATCTAATCACACCATTTGACGATGACATTACTTAGCTTCATTTCTTTGAACCAGACCTGTATGTAGCCAGTCGACCGGATTTAAAAAAAAAAGCCTTTGATTTGAACAACAGCGGGAGATTTATCCGTTGAATTTTGGGGCTTTTATTGCTGCGAGTAGAACATGTAATTAATAGCTTTTGCTTGCTCCGGCATTAGACATGCACTTCCTATTATTTCCATTATTGCTCACAAGTTTCCTGAGAGTCAGCCACCAAGGGCACGCGCTGCCCCAGGCCCGGAATACATAGCTGAGCCACTGACAGCATGCTGGTCCCCTAAAGTAGACCACGAGGGAAGGGGGGAGACTGGAGCATATACAAGCCAAGTCCTGCCAACAGCTGCCAGTCTATATGGACCGGGTACACTTGGGTGAAGAGGTTTGAGATGAGACTTGGACTCTCTTTCTCAAACATAGACGCTCGGAGCTCGTCTCATCTCTTCTCAGCCTTGTCCCCGCTAATAACAAGCAACGTGACAGGATGTGTGTTGCTTCCTCACTGCTGGGAGCTGCTTCCTGGCTTCTGAACAAGCCAATTACTAGTGAACAAGCCTCCTCCCTGTAATACTGATGGCACTCCGCTTCAATGCAACGCACGCGCATATGCACAGACGTATACACGCAGACACCTGTCAGGCTCCATGCAGGCAGATCTCACATACCCACTCGCAGGACTAGTGACAGCCCACAGCTATTAGCACGCCACTACTTTGAAGAGGCTTCACTTTCTTTTACTAGTTATTCCTCCTAATGTGCTTGCTCACATCGGATCCTCCGTTTCTGCGTTTGAGGCGTTAAGTGGGAGGAAAACTGCTTTGGAGACAGAAATGGAGGGTTGTGTGTTTGTGTGTGTGTGTATGTGTGTGCGCGCATGTGTGTGTGTGTGTATGTGTGTATGTGTATGTGTGGGGCAGACACAGTAGGGGTTTGACAGATATTGTCAGTTCCCATATAAGATGATACGGAGCCCTGAGGGATCTATTTGATAATGGCACTTTTCACAGTACATTGATGCCTGTTCTATTTCCTGTAGCACCAGATATCTGTACTGTCTTACAGGAATGGTCAGTTATGGAAACTTTACACCTGTTTATGTCAATCTGGGTTAATTTGTTTTGAATTAGGCTAAGTATATACATGTCTATTTCCTCATACACCCCTTGACAGTGTCCTTTGTCCCTGTACAGAACTCAGAACACGCTGGAGAACGAAACAAGCCCCGGGAAAGAACACGTCCCCAGAGGTCTGAACAGAGTTAATGCAGCAGGTATGGTGCATACATACACATGTGCATAAACCCCTGCTTGACTATAAAGCTGCACATTTGCAAGCAGTGGACTTTTAATGGACTGATGCACAGCACTAGGTCATCAGTAAAAAAGGGACATGATAGCGCTGTCATCACTTTCGGTTTAATGAAGAGCACATAACGTAAAGAGATTTGCATGTAGTCGGGGCAACTTGGCTGCATAAGTGGGCCTGTCGTTTGTGTTTGTGTCATCTTTTGCACTCATTACCACCTCTGCATTACGCCTCCTCTTCCACTTGTTCTGTTTGAATTGAAATTCAGCACTGCTCTTTGTTTTGTTTCTGCTTTTTTTTTCCTCATATCTTATTCAACTTTTAAATAAGAGAAGAAATAGATGAAAAAATAAATGTCACGGACAGAAAGTGCGTTCCTCTCGCAAAAAACCATAAGGCACAGGCGTACGCACGGCCCGCTCAGATCTCCGTTTTAGAGATATTAAATGCAGCAATTAGGGGAACGTTGCAGATATACAGCGGCTGCACTGGTGGAACTTCCTGCAATTAGAGGCATGGCACTCTGTGTGAACTCTCAAAGATGTCAAAGCTCATATCTCCCCCCTCCACCTGATCAGAAAGGCCCTGTGCCGGTATGAACGAGGGGTGGAGGGTAAAGGAGAGGAGTGCGAGGAGGGAGGGAGGCGGGGAGGGGGGGCTGAGGCAGGAGACTCAAGGCTGTTGGCATGTGTTGTTTTTCCACTACGTGATCTCTATACCAATGCGGTCGGCATTAATTTTTGATGAACCATCGGCACAGCATCCTCCCCTCTTGCCCTCTCATCCCATCCTATCTCATCCCATTCTCTCTATCTCTCCCTCTCTCTTTCGCTCGCTCGCTTTCTTATTCTTACGTTTTTTTTTCTTTACCCTCGTATGTACTGTAAACTTGCTTTCTTATATGCTGCACTTTGCTTTGGTGCATATATATCTCGCCTCCTGGCACCTTGGTATCTTTGTCAAAGTAGCAGAGAGGGGTTGAGGAATTGGGGATGAACTCTGTTTTCAGATCCTTGTTTGCTTCTAGATCCTCAGCAGAGATTTCAGTGTTTTCAACCTGAATATAGTGTTTTTGTAACTTGTTTTTTAGTTTCATGTCATTCCTGGAACAAGAAATGTAAGTAAAAATGCACAATACGTATTGCACAGACTAGATCCATCATAACCAGGAACGTAAAGCTGCTAAAAACAACTTCATCCAGAACTTGATGGGAACTATTTGAATCATTCTGTCATGATACTTTGCTCAAACAACCATATGCACATTTAAAGAAATATCAGTCCCAGTGATAGTTCAGCCGTCCCTCTGAGTTAGTGACAATAAAGTTGGTATCTCTCTGTAAGTTACTGTTTTCAGTTGAAACTCCTGGTTCTTGTTTCCTGGAGTGGAGGCATCCTGACAAAAGACATTTGCACTAAAAAGACTTAAACATCCTCTTGATTGGACTCACTGAGACTCCTGAGGCGTCATAACGGCTTTGGCTCAACTTTCAAAGGCCATTTTGCAGATACTCTTGACATGGTCCACCATCTCCTACCTTGACGTGGTGTTATACAGGGATTTCTTCCATCCCCAATGATCCCCAGCATTAAATCAGTATAACAATGTTGTTACATTCTGTGCAGCAGTTTCACTCTTATTGTTTGATGAGACCAATTTCCCTCCGTACTTATGATAGTCTCCTATACTTTCTTGTTAGTGTTGCTGCAACTCATTTCTTCATTCTTATCAGTATATGGAGTTTGTTGATCTCATGTTCAGCCGAATTCCAACCTGAGTGGAGGTCCAGCAGGTCAAAAGATACATGCAAACATTTCATCTTTAATCTCAATGTGATCAACAGTAGGCTCAAGTCCATGTTGGGTTTGAATGGATAAAGTTTGGGACTGGGGAAGTGACAACACTTTCTCAGTGATATTAAAACAATACGATACATTTATTCACATTCATACATGCAACAGAGTTTTCGATGCAGTTCAACCTGCAGTAGATCATCTTTTGAAGCTGAGGATTTGTTTTCTGAGATTAAAACATTGGCCAGTGGGACTGATGGTCAGCTGCATTGGGTCCAGCCGTTGGTCTGCAGTGAAAGCTGCTGTATTTCTTTTGGAGCGCTGACACGCCGTGATTCATTTTGGCGCCAAATGTCCAGCAGTCGTCTTCAAATAGTTTCAGATATATGCAATAACTGGCACAGGATACCTGTCTAGCACATTCCCGACAAATGGCATTGTTCGAGGCTTCCAGGAGCATTTTTGGTCCGAGGATTGGCGGACCGAGCGACAATTAACAGGAGCGTAGTAAGCAGACTGAGGGATATAAAGAGCAACACATACATTTAACTTTTCTATTAAAGTGTGAAACGAGGAATTTATAGAAAAGGACAGGCGGATTTATCCTTTCCGTGCTTGTAAATGCTGAGCATGCAATTACCCCTATAATAGAGGCGTTGTGTCCAAATTGGAGCCATTAAAGTGATTTAACAGTGCGTGGATTGGCCCTGGCATTTGCGAGGAAGTGTACACATGGGGTGTAGTTGAATGGGTGTTTAATCACAGCATTTTAGAGCCCAGTAATAGCATAGAAGTCCATGTAGAACACTGATGTGCCGCACAGTACAGCTCACTCATAAGTAGTTTTTCGACTGGGCTCAACTCTCTGTTTTGGTGATTCTTATTTTTTGGAAATATCATTTGACCCTTGATTGACCTCATGGTTTTAACGGATACTGTACAACTAATTATTTTTGCAGTTCAGCATATTAACACGAAAATAAAATTGGATTCATGAATTAACAGCAGTGTTTTAATCACTGAGAGTTTTATAAAAACTTAATCGGACAAAGCTGGAAGTTTCTCACTGCTCCTTGCAGCAGTTGTTCATCGTGTTCATTTTATATTAAGTTGGCTCTATTTAATAGAGTGAAGTGTTTTTATATTTTATTTCATTTAATAATGAACAAACTGCTCTCGCTTTGACTTGGTGTTTAATGCAGTACGCTGCAATGTGGAGCAGTTCCATTAATAACTTCCTATGTAATTATTTCTCGATCAGAGGTTCTGTCCTTGACAGAAATCTGAAGGCCAGCCGTCATTTTGATAGATTATGACACTGAGGCTGATCTGCCATTAACAACCGCACCCCTGGTAAGAGGAGAGCGTGCCGAGGGTCCACACGGCGGCCGCAGCAGCTGCTCTGAGCGGCTCATATCAACTGAATGGCTTTACATTGGAGTTAACTGACAGCCCACTTAAATACTGATACAAAAGAGCGCCCTGCACGTTGGTATCAGATGTCAAGAGCCGTGACAAAGCATCGCTAATTGACCCGCTATTGATTTGATGAACTGGGATGAGAACGGATTTGCAGAGATTTCCTTCTCGTCGAGCGCAGGAAGGACTTTGTAGGCGGTGCGCTCGACACATATTGTATGAGTCACTTTTCTTTTAATTGATAACACCGGTGTTATCGTGCGTGTCCTCAGCATTACGTCCCTCCTTAAGGTAAAATCATTTGGGCAGACATGGAGGAGAGTGAAATCGTCATTTTTCCACTCAACATGAGGGCGAAGAACTTGTTGCTCCGGACTTATTTAGGTCGAGGACAGTTTTAGACAAAACAAGAAAGACATTTCTTAATGGAATTTTCAGACCAAATACAGATAGTGACATGTACTATTAGCGTGATATAAAGTGACATACATCATGACAGTTCGGTGTTACACACCAATAATCATCAACAAGTTGCAGCAACCCTGTTGTTTCGTAGCATTACAGGAAATAAGCCACTGTTGTTTTCTATCTTTCCAGTCCCTTCCTCTATGATCATTGCACATTTTGAAACATTTAATAGTGTACCTGATGACTTATAGATTTGAGAGCTATAACCCTGCAGGATCAAATACATGACGCAACATATGCTGTTTAACTGGTGCGTTTCTTCCACGCAGGACTGCGAGAACCAGGCAATCATTCTGTTCTTCCAGGTTTGATTCGTAGATGTTTGGCCATTTGTAATCGACATGCATGTTGATTAATTAAAATATACTGTAATTCTATGAAATGAATTTGTTTCTGAACTGCAGCGATGGAAAAAACTTACATCTTCCTTGGCATTTCTTGGGAAAACATACATGATCCCTCTTTTGATAAACAGTGATTCCATTTCCCCTGGGTTTTTTTTTTTATCTTCCACTCTTCATCCTCTTTACTGACAGTGGATGGCGTTTAATGTATTTCCTGCATCCTCAAAGACACCTACTGGAGGAAAAGGAATTATTCAGGATGAATAGGATTCAGCATTTCTAATATTTCCCCTATATGCTTTGAAATGCATGTAGTTTCCTATCGTTTCCTCCCTCCCACTCCTCCACCTCCACGTCTTTTAGCCCCTGTCTCTGCTCTGTGCGCGATGGAGTGGAGCCCCTGTACAGGCGTGGCGTCCTGGGGAGAGCTAGTAAAGCATTTATTACGGGCTTTGCAGTCCTGTATTATACTGGCAAGCACAGAGCCACTCATGCTTGGCCTTTAACTTCCCTCTGAAGTTCAGCCATACATGAAAAGAGGGGGCTCTCGCCCGTTAATATATTCCTGATTTCATATTGTATCAGAGGAAGTGAGGGATGGGGTAAAGATGAGGAAAAAAAAGGGGGGAAGAAAATTGTGTTTAAAAATGTAAATGGAATCCTTGAGGTGTTTTTTCATGGCTGTTCACTGGTAGTTTGCTGATTAAATATCACGTGGTGACACTGGCAATGCCTGGTGGAGCTTTTGAACCCTGGATCTGTGAAGAATCCTTTCGGAGGCTTTGTGCGTGGGCTGTCTACCATAACTTCCTCTCAAGTAACAATATAGAGACGAGCGGACAGGAAGCGAGACTACTCTCATATCCACTCACTCGCCAACTACCCCGATATTAACTTTGTTGTGCTTGGAGAGTAAGTGGAAAATCTCAAAAGAGGAAAAGAACGAGGGCGAATTTGCTTAACTCTCCGTCCTTAATTTTTTTTTCCATCTCTTTTTGCTCCCTTGAAAGATCTCCCCCTTTTTCTCATCAGTCTTCTTAATTCGCATCCTCATTGGTGGCTCGTACTTTTGTAGGTCAGGCTTTTTTTGGTGGTTGGGAACATTTCTGTGTTATTTTATTGGCATGTTCGCCATATGAAGGGGGACAATGGGCAGGACATCGGGCACACCCTAATTTTGGATTTATCTCTTCTCTCCCGTCTCATCTCTTTTGGGTGTGTTTGTCCGTTGTGTGTGTCCTGGTCGAAGGAGAGACCCTCCTCCACAGAGCTTGCAAGAGGAACCAAGTGGAAACTGTGCTTCAGATCCTGGCGCTTCCTGGCACGGACGTCAATGTTAAAGGTAAGACTTTCTCGCTTTGCCTTTCTCCGTATCCTCTGTCTCACCGTCATCTCACTTCACTCCCACTGTTTGCTCTAGGCTTTGGAGGAGTGATTAACATTGGAGAAAAAAGAGAAGAAATACGAGTATGTGTGCGTCATCATTGAGGTTAACCTTAAGCTTAAATGTAAAGGGTGTGTCTTAAAGAGCGGGTTGAGTTTGGAGGCTTAGATTTATAGATTTTCGCTCTTTTTTTTTCCATGTGGTTTGAATGCCATTTCATAATGGCTGTTTGTAGCCCCTTTAGGTCAAATATAATGACTTGTCCTCCTTTCATGGAAATGTTCTGTTCAGAAAGGTTTCTGCAATGTTGTAATCGCCCTCTAACAGGAATCTAAATTAACTTGGCTCTCGATCGGGGGCTTACATTAGAGGTGTTGTCCAAAATGGTAAAAATTACCGTTGTCACCTGATAGTCATGGAGGCCCATGTTAATAGAACCGTTAAGGTCTTTTTCTTGTCATGTAAAATGTATCTGTCTTATAACGCACAACAAACGGGCTAATTGATATTCTGCTGCACTTTAACTTGGAGTGAAGCTGCAAATCATGAAGATTTTATCAAAACTATTTCAATATTTCTGTGAATTGCTAATATTTATATAATTATGAATGTTGAAGAAACAAAAATTTGTTGCAACATCATGATTTAACAATATTACTTCAACCCTGTTATTTGTCTCAAGGCAATGCAGGAGACATCTTAGTTAATGGTGACATGTTCTAAAAGGTATGAACTTTAAAGCAAACAATGGAGTTGCATATTAAACCTGCTCCACCATATTCGTTTGGACCATCAGCGAGGTGTTTTTCATAAGTTTCTCTCAATTTGTGGACGAGGTTCCTCCAACTAGCCCTTGTTAGCTCACCTGCTAGCCAAGATGTTGGGCTGGTTTTAAAAGGTGACAGTTTCAGTCAACTTCAGTTGCAAAAAGTATTTTTCAGCTGAGTCACTTGGCTCTCTTTAAGACACTTAAAACTCTGAAACTTTGGAATGATAGCTGCAAAACTTTGTGCTACTAGTTTCATGCGACAGCAAATCATTCTGCTTTTAACATGTCAGGTGATGCAACTAGTACAGTGAAGGTTTCTCTGTGTAAGCTAGCTTTACCTTCCAGCGCTAACTAGCATCTTAGCTGCGATAGAGTGGATTAATCCACTCACGCCATAATAAGTCTGTCGAAATCATTTAAACTTTTTTTAAAAAGTTTTAAACCTTTAAACTTTATTAATCAAAATAAACAAATGTGATTTTTAAATTGTGTGAAACTTTTTAAAAATAACTTTCAGAAACTTCTTTGATTCCAATAATTCTGTACAAAGCATTTTATTAGCACTTTTACCACGTAGCATATTCTGGATATCTTTTATGATAATTTATATATTTTTTAACCTTAAAACATATTGAATAATTGTTTTTCTATCTCATAGTTCTTCATCTTAACAGAAAAGCATTATTTTGATTGTGTGTTTGCCCTCTGTTCACCATGTAGACCATGCAGGATGGACGCCTCTACATGAAGCGTGCAACCATGGCAGCACTGCATGCGTGGAGGCTTTGCTACAGCACCACCACATCCCTATTGTGAACAGCCTGGTGGGCGGAGTCAGTCCTCTGCACGATGCCCTGCACAACGGACACATGGATATCGCCAAAATGCTACTGGAGCATGCAGGTGGGTCAACTTTACCAATACACTTGAGTTTGAAGTTGAGCATGACTACAAGTTTCATAAACTAGAGCTAACACTATCAATAATAACTTGTCTTTATTCTGTATTTAATATCTGTTAATACAATGATAAATTAAATATTCTATGTATGAATAAATAAAAAGTGAAAATAGCAATTATTCTATAATCAGGCAATAGTGTTCGTACATAGCAGCATCAGGTGACATGTGATTAGATGTCATTTGTGTGATCTATTCAACAGACGGATGGAAGTACATGAATGCACCAAACTGGCCAACTTTTCAATCAGTTCACATTTCCAAAGATATTTTAAAATGCTAAAATTAAAAACTATATTTTGGTTGAATAAAATAGCGGTGAAACAACCGTGAGTGGACTCATCAGAAAGGGAACTCCAGTAGTCTGTGGTAGGTTTTGAAACCAATCTGTGTCAACACCAGCACGCAGGCCGGTTCAATTACACAATTGCTACTCTAATTGTAAGTTACATGTTTATATTTCCTAATTGAATGCAGTGTTACCATATGTCTCCATGCAATCCATCTTCCTTGAAGTGATTTATTAAATCAAATGGTCCCTCGTCATATTGATGGAATCATATAATGTTAAAATAAAACACCTTTAACTTGTCTGGCCAGTCGGCTGCCAAGAGAGCTAATCTGTAGAATTAGCCATTTACCCAATGATTTACTGCCATGGTGGGCGGCATGACACTGCTGCTGTAGCTAAAACAAGCTTTCAATTTAATGTAGCCAACAAATGCCGCTGAGCTTACTGGCAGATTGAATGCAGCTTTCGACCTTATTAAGAAGGTCGATTTAATCTTAAATAGCCTCATGGTCCAGCAAGGGACATGGTTGATGGTGAGGCTTGTAGGAGTCAAAGGGGCTCCCAAACTATTTTGCATATCAAATTCAGTTTAATCATCCCACAGAGTACTACTAATCAGCCTGGGAAAACAGGATAATGCCTCTGTGGGGTTCTTTCTGGAAAAAAAATAACCCTGATGAAGACCACATAGCCCTGATGGCATCAGGGTTATTTATCTTACTTTAGCAGAAGACATTGGCATTTACCCAGTGAAAGATGCTATACATAATGGGATAGAGGCCAGGGGGCAGGAAACACCTATTGTTGCATTATGGGAAATGTAGGATTTAGTGGTCTGGTCTCCAAGGCTTGGCTGTTCTTTGAAGTCTATTTGATGAATCTCTCAACTCCGTGGAAATGCATCACTAAATCACTGGTGTACATCTTTCTTGAACTTGGGTTGATTCCAATTTATATGATTTGATGCAATTTAGTTTCATCCGTAGTAGTGTTATGAAAGTTGTGTGGTGAGGGCTTCTGAGATTCCTACAAGTTCAGCTCGGGAAAGCTCAAACACAAAATACACAAAGAGAAAAGAGAAGTGCTCTCGATTTGTCACTCAATGAATTCTAGATCATCTATACGAGTTCTCCCTCTGCCCCCGTTACTTGTCTTCATAATCCTCAGGCAATCGTGCGCTATAGTGTCTGTCCAAACAAATTACACCCCACCTCATAAGATGTCTGTTTGTGTCTTTTTGACAAGATTAGAGGAGTCAGGATCTGTTTCCTGTGAAATACACATGCAGGTTCTTGTGGAAATATGTCACAACAGAACTAGTTTGTGTGTCTGCATGTTTGCGTGCCACATACAGTCTGAGCTCAGGAGGGTTGAAGTGAGCGTGACGGGTGTCAGAGCCCAGGAGAGGGTGGTGGAGCTGGGTGTATAGCAGCAGGTGGAAAATGAGGTTTGCGTGTATCTGTGTGTGTGTTTCGGGAGGGGCTCCATTTGCCAGCATTGAACAAGTCTCCCATGTAACATACCTCAGCCTCCGCTCACTTCTCAGTTTGACTAATTATAGTTAATTTGATTCTACTTTCCCATTAACACATGTACATATTCTGTCCTCAAAAAATAAATTAGACTGGGATTGTTTAGTCCCGGAGAGGAAACAAGAGAGCACTCTTTTTCTTTTTTTCCTTCCTTAGAAACGGGAGGTAGAGCAAATTAAAAGAGGTCAGAGGAAGAAGCAGCTATCTCTATCTGTAAAATTAGAAGAGAGAGAGCGAGGGAGAGAGAGAGTGTGCGTGCGTGCGTGCGTGCGTGCGTGCGTGCGTGCGTGCGTGCGTGCGTGCGTGCGTGCGTGCGTGCGTGCGTGCGTGCGTGCGTGCGTGCGTGCGTGCGTGCGTGCGTGCGTGCGTGCGTGCTTCAGCAGACGTCTGGCCTGCTGTCTAGGCCAGGTCTCTTCACAGGGACCGAGCAGAACAACAGGAATGAGAATAAACTCAATTTGAAACACCTGCAGGCTCGTACATTGTACTTCTCTCTCTAACTCGCTCTCTCCTGACTCTTTGCGATTTCCTCACACCTTGATGGCAGGTTGTCTAAAGGCTGCAGCAGGGAGGTAGTGAGGAGGTGGTCCTCTTGACTCCAGGCTACACTGTCTTTCATGGTCTCTTTCTGTGATCTCCATCTAGTTGCCATGGACACCATCAACAGACCTTTTTTCCTTTTGTTTAGCTTACTTTTTTAAGTACTTTTCTAAGTTTTTGCTTTAGGGGCAATGTCTGACTTGGTTACTGTTACCATCTGTATGTTGTTTTTCATCACTTTTACTCCAAACTACAGCAAGGTTTTTTACATTTGGCTGCATTTCTAACGCTCATGCTTCAGACTCTTTTTCTGAAACAATTTCTACGGAGACCCACTATCCCCAGATCCCTTCCCATCCCTACCGTTATTTATGATATTCCTTGGGTTTATTCTTCAGAGTGGCTTCTAGATCTCCTGAATCTATATATTTCATTGAAGCATTCACCCTGTTGTCCTAGTTGAGAGGCTGAGCCTAGCTGGCAAGTCTTTGTTAGGCCAGAGAGGGCAACACTGACACTGGCACACCAACAAAGACTTGATTTGGGAATGATCTCACCCCTTTGTAAGCCTGTCTGCTTGTAGGCGTGTGTGTGTGCGCGTGTGTGTGTGGCTGTGTGTGTGTGTGTGTGTGTGCGTGTGGTGTGTGTGTGTGTGTGTGTGTGTGTGTATGTGTGTGTGTGTGTGTGTGTGTGTGTGCGTGTGTGTGTGTGTGTGTTTACGGGTGGGGGGTTCCCACCCCTACCCCCTCTACCTCAGTCCCTCCAGGCTTATGGAGCTGGCAAGGAAAGGATGCCATGGCTGAGGGCAAGGCTAACTCTGCTCTCCTCCCCTCCTCTTCCCATTGCCCAAGGCCACCCCACATGACCCTTTAAGTGTGTGTGTGTGTGTGTGTGTGTGTGTGTGTGTGTTTGTGTGGGTGTGTGGCGTGTGGGTGTGTGTGCATGTGTGTGTGTTTGGCTTGCTTTCACATATGGAAGTAGCCTTGGTTATATATTTCAGTGTGCATGCATGCGCTTATACTTTCCTGTATCTCTAATACTGTAACGAGACAATGCTGGCTTGCAGTTTAGAGCGTGTGTGTGTGTGTGTGTGCGTGCATGTGGGTGCATGTGCATGTGTGTGTGTCTGTGTAACACTCTGCTGACGCTCCCTTTGCTGCTTCCTCAGCTGGTAGAAGTGTTTAAATATTGCAGGTTGGCCAGGGAAGCCGGTACCCCTGATTGGAATGGAAAATGACCCGGAGCCTTTGACTGTTTAGTTTGGACCTGGCACACAAACACACACACACACACACACACACACACACACACACACATTTGTACAGCTATCTCAGTGAGGACATTCGTGAACAGAATACATTCTCTGACCACTTACCACAAGTGCCCAACCATG
>CAAKHC010014788.1:7519-29249 GCA_901007825.1 Macroramphosus scolopax | reverse complement strand
AGGCTGCAGACACACAGAGGCTGCAGACACACACACACACAGAGGCTGCAGACACACACACAAACAGAGGCTGCAGACACACACACACAGACAGAGCTGCAGACACACACACACACACACACACACACACACACACACACACACACACACACACACACACACACACACACACACACACACACACACACACACACACACAGACACGGACACACAGGAGGCATGTCAGCGAGCAAAGTGGGTAGAGAAATAAAGAGCCTTTAAGCTGTCGTCCCTCTGCCCTGTGACTGTAATCGCCTCTCAATACAGCACACCATGTTAGTAAGCACAGCTAGTCCACCTCAACACACACATTAACATATTTAGATGCCTGGAGGGTTCAGGTATGTGAAAGTGTGTTCTTTTATTTGTCTGTATAGTTATTTTCGTCTTGCGTCTTAATTGCTTGGCTTGAGAGAAGTTCAAACAAGGAATGAGGGGTTGCGACGCACATGATGCCTCTTTCAATTTCTCTTTGGATTCCCGTGCATTTTCTCGTGTGCGCACACAAACGACGCTTGATGCACAGCATTCAAAGCTCCCCGCAGATCCTAATGTGAACAAGTGTTTGTGGAGCAGAAAGATGTCATTTGCTCAGTGGCACAGGAAACACACGTCCCCTCCGGACTGTTGTAGTCTGTCATGGTGTTTCTCTGTCTGTTTGTCTATCTCTGTCATAGACACACACACACACACACGCGCACACACACTGTGCTTTAGACACACTCGAGCCTCTTCACTGTCAACATGGCAGAGAAAGTTCATTCTGCTCAGCAGTTATTTCCCTGTGGGTCCTGAACTGGCAACGGTGAGGAACTGAGCTCTGTTAGAGGTGAAGCTGAGTGTGGAGCCCTTGGCTTCACTCGTGTGTTGATGTTTCAACTGCAGGTTTCTCCAGGCTGTATTTCAAGGACTTCCCTTGCTGGGAATTTTCAACTAGATTCTTCTCTCTCCTCTCTTCCAGCCTGTCTCGCCCTATCTCCTCCCCCCCACCACCGCCCCCCAACCTTTCTTTCTTCGTTTTTCTCGTGGTTGCCAGGATTAAGTCTGGAACTCTATCCAACAGTCTCCCCGGATGTTCTTCGCTGTTTTTCAAGTGGAGGGTTCTCAGATAGACCCTGCTTGTGCCTACGTGTGCACTTCATACAGATGAGGGACCAGAGGAAATCAAACAAGGGGTTAATGATTTAGTGATTTCAGGTACGCTGCCTTCTTATGCTCAGCACCACCGTAATAACGTCAAACACTCAAACGAATCTTGGCTTTAGACAGTTGATATATTCAGTGAGCGTGAAATCAAGCTGGAGTCTCTCGTGAAGGAATGGCAGAAGCCAAACAACATTAAAGTAGTTTTATTTATTGTCCTGCCCTCCGTCACCTACAGGATCCAGCTGGGGATTCAAAGTCATATATTTATTTGTAAGGTCTGAATGATAATGACCGATGACTCCGCCATTGTTGGAAACGTGGTCTATCTGCCTCGAAAATAAAGCAGAGTTCAAACGTTAAGCTCGTTTCTTTTGTGAGATTCTGGACTGTTGAAAAAGGAAAAATAGCACCGTCGGGGCCCAGACGTGATTGTGTTTTGTTGGCCATGAAGGCAGTTCTCTGTCTCTGTGCTCTAACCCTGAACTCACATCATCCAGCACGGCGCGAGGACAAAACAGGATTATTCTTTTCTTTTTTTTTTCCTCCACAAATTGAAATATTCAACAATAACTCAGAGAGAAACTGAATAACGACTACAAATAATCTGGATATAGTATAAAGCAGAGGGAACAACTTTTACTTAAATAATACATTTATTAACAAGAGGCCTTTTTACAGATGCACCGCAGTCCTGAACATCAACTGGAGGAGCTGTGAGAGCGTAAATGTCTGAATCAGTGGAACCGGACATTAAACAGACGTTATGGCGAGTCTCCCCTGTAATGTCCGATTGAGCCCATGTGTGAATAGAGCAGGTCGTTATCCAAAGAATTCACGACGTGCGAGTGGGTGTGCTGATGACTTTTCTGTTATCCGACTGGCCTGAAACCAAAACAATGCAAACATCCGAAGGTGAGAAAGATCAGGAGGGATTGATGAGCTTCATCTGTTGATTCGGGATGAACACAGTGTCAACAAACATCTAAAGTAAATCAGGAAGTAGTCAAGTTCAGCAATCCTGTTAATGTTGCAAAAACTGTGTGTAGAGCGGTAGTGAAGGTCATTGATGTGATTGCCCCAGCAGGCAGATTTTCATGATAATAAGACCTCTGTCTTGCTGTAGTAGGAAAAGCACAGGTGTTACTATTAATATCCATGACTCAGCTCTTTTCCAGTGTCCCATTACGCTGTGACAGTGTGCCAGCATGCACAACACCAGTACCCTGAAATCAAAACGTCTAAATGTTATTCAGCCATATTAAACGACGCCGGTGCTTTTCCTACTGTGACCTGTCAGAATGTTCCATCCAAATTAGCCTGTCTTGTTTACCACAACCAACCTCCTGCTTGACTCGTCCCATTGAAATCTCCCCCTTAGAATTTGTCATTATCTCTGCACATCTCAAGCCAACATGAGCATCTTAAAGACGAAAACTACATGCAGCTTCTGCACGACAGTTTAAAAAGAAATCCTTCATTCCCTGTTGATTTTTGCTTCGAACAGCTTCCTGTGTGCCAAAGACACAGACCGTATACAAGAAGTGCTCAAAGCGACATTGACCTCGACCCTGAGTTGATGCATTACCTTTTTGTAGCCTGAAACTTGGCATTTTTGTCGTCGTAGGCTTGTTTTTTGCTGCCAGAAGTGACCGTTGTGACGGTGGAGGGGTGAGGTTAGGCTAACATTTAGCCAACGCTCACACTAGCTGATTTGCTAGGTGAGCAAGGTGCATTCACCTTCTTCCAGTCTGACACTTTCCACAACATGTCCCTCTCTATGATGTCCGGTCTCTTACTCGGCCTTCAAGTATGAATCCCTAGTAGAGCTGAACACACTTTCCTTCGTTTTCTTTGCTCACGTATTGTGCATCCAGTACATCAGTTAACATCTGATGCCTCTTTCAATAGAGATGGTGTGGTGGCAGCGGATGACAAAGTCAGCAACTGGTGTCCGTCCGTCCCCCCCGTGGCTACAGTGAAGGTTACTTTAAAAGGTGAACGTAGCAGAGACAGTATTGCATCACTCTCCTTCCCCTAATATTAGTCTGCATGTACCCTTTTATTCAGTAAGTGATAACAACATTAGACCTACTGCTTCATCTAATGTTCCATCCACAGCTTTGCCTCCCCACGTTTTTGGTTTAGTTTATGGACTCTTAATCATATAAAAGAACGAGGGAGAAAGAACCAGTAAGTATTTAGACACTGTTGCTAAACAAGCGGGCGGTCTATCTGATGCCTCTCCACTCGCTGCTTTGATGCTTCACTTGGTTGGCCTTGTTGTTTTTGCTGCGGTTTCTAGTCGCTAGCTAGCAGCTCCCTGTGGATATGTGATGCCGTGCCCCTGGCTGCAGTTCACACACTCACCCTGCCTCTTTTTCATGCAGCGAGAGGGAAAGAGAGAGAGAGAGAGAGAAAGAGAGAGGGGATGTTTACCATGCTGTGGAGCTGCCTGCTTCCCAGCTTGTCTTCTTCAGCCCCAGCCTCAGACCAGAGACAGAGAGAGAGACATAGGGGGAGGGAGCACTGCATCTTTCTTTCCTTCCCTCCCTCCCTCCATCTTTTTGCGCCAATTTTCCCCTCCTCCACTCTTGCTATATATTTCTTGTCTTTGCCTGCCCTCTAAAGGCCAAAGGGCTTTGCGCTGTCAGTGTGTGTGTGTGTGTGTGTGTGTGCTCGTGTGTGTTTGTATGTGGCGACTGCATCTGGCTGGTGCATCAGGCAGTGGCTTTTGCACGGCATGTGAATCCCCTCCCTCCCGCCGTAGCTTCAGAGCTGGTCTTAGCGGGGCATTTTTGCATTCATGTCCACACACAAACGTAAAGGATGGTGTAATTACCCTGTGCTCTCATGTAATCCCCGAGGTGTTTTATTTATCTCCACCGCAGCATATCTGACACCCAGCGCCAACACCTGGATTCACTTCAGTCGCCGTCCGTGCACCAAAACCATTTGCCAGCCGACGGTCTCACAACTGTTTGTGTGAATGCAATACAAAATGAACAGCATGTAATGCTATTTACATGATTAAACATCTAATGACGTCTGCATGTAGTGCAGCTGAGCAGCGTGGAAGTACGCAAGGCTGTAATTTACATCCCTTGACAGTGAGGAGAATCTGACTCTGTTGTCCGGTGGGTGAAAGGTATTGATGCTGGAAGGGAACACAATACGTAGACAAAAGTAAAAGACACAAGCTGATGCTTAATGGAAATCAAGAGAGAAAGTCAGGGAGGCAAATATGTAAATGTGACAAACAGCCGACAGCAGGCATCGACATACACATTTAGCTTTCGGGCAGACAGATCTACCATCAAACACGCAGCCACGCAGGCTTTCAGGCAAGTCGAGCCCAGAGCCGTGCTGCAGGGGCCCTCTCCTCCCCACACCAGTGTCATCTCTCTGGTTGGAGCTTGCCTGTCAGCTGGTTTTGACACGATGACAGCAGGGTACACTGGAAATCTGCGCCTCTCAATCTTGCATTTCTTTCTGTTTCTCGTCTGCTCGCTGGTGATGTGAGAAAAACGGGCTCGTGTTGAAAGACAGACAGCTGTAAAAAAAAAAAAAAAAAAAGGTTGTGTTAGGATAGATTGGACTGAGAGACTCGAGCAGATTGCACTTATTTTGCTTCGGGCACTATTTTTGTTTCAGGTAGTTTTCTTGTGATTTGAAACTTTCAGGGGAACTTTTTCCTGTTTGGATATTGTGCAGATAAAAGGGCAACGAGATTGCCTTTCATCCAAATGAATTTGTAATATGACTATCTGACTTTCCATGTAAGTGCTCCTTTCTAAGAGTCTCTGACACTTTGTGCTTAAATTATACGTGTTTCCACAGTATTTGATATCCACGCTGCTTCAAGAACTCTATTTCCCACGAGAGGTGAACAGACTGTTGGAGCCTTACTGGAAGCTTAAATCAATTTAGTGAATGCACATACACGTTTTGAATTGATAGAATTTAAGCTTTTGCTTGTTTCTTTTCTTAAATTCAACAATGCACCAGATACAACGATCGTGCAGCATTGAGAGTGAAAGCAGATCTGATGTCCCTGTGTCCTGCAGGAAGCAGCAGCAATCATTTAATGAAAGAAGAAGTAATACGTGCGACCGAGAGAGGTCAACTTTCACGTACCATCACGCTAATGCTCGTATCGATTCAGATTCAGATAGATTCTGTATCAAATGCCGTTTTTTATTTTATTTGCATGTATTAAAGATTACAAATTGAATATTTCATTCCCTTTCATTACCTTTACCTTTAAAGAAGTCCTTGGGTTTTTTCGATTCATAATTCAGTAATATCTCCCGGTGGACATGAAATTTATGAACTCGAAATGATTTTTAAACATCATGTGATGCGATTAAAATTGTAGAAACCTGTATACTGCTGTCATCCTCAACGGCCCTTATTCTTTTTCTCCTCCTGGACCGTTGAGAACACTCCACATAGTGCGAACGCTCCCGTACTTAAAGCGTCCTTACAGAGCTCAATTCAAAGGCTGGTTGTCTCGAAGAAAGGTGCAGAACACAGTGCATTGTGATGAAAAACAGCCTTGATGTTCCAAAGCCGCCCCGTCTTTTAAATATCTTCTAGAAGGGACAATGGCGGATCTTATTTTTCCAGGGGAGGTGTCGGGTGTGTCTGTGTCATCAACATTGTTGTGAACCCGAAACGTTATGCTACTGTGTCTCGCCATGTTGGCCTCGCACATTACAGCCGCTTCCGCTGGATGAGCCCGATAACGAGGACAGCTTGTTATAGAAACCTGGTGATTATGACCTGCTGTGAACAACCGTACTCTCCCTCACACACACCGCGTTCCTCTGACTCGCTCTGCCTCTCACTTCTCCTGTGTCCACTTTGATCACATCTGTGCTCTTACGTCCTTGACCGCTGCCCCCGACGCCTCACCCCTGCATTTGAAATTTTCGCCTTTTATGTAAAAGTTTATGCAGATTGATTTTTTTTTTTTGCCACTCATGCTTGAAGCACTAAAAGGTAGAGGAGCGCTGACCTTCCAGCTAACAGCATCGTGAGCTCTCAGCGATTATCTCATGCTGCACACACTGTTAGTTCCGTGGCGAAGAGAGATGTGGAGCAATTATATGATTCATATTAATCCATTTTTAAAAAGCACGATTTAAGAACAAGGCTACATTCTGTCCATTCTTAAACTGGCTTTGGGTGTCTGTCAAAGTGTGGTCCATGTCTTGTCACGCCTCATACACGGATTGTCCTTCCTTTTAAAACATCCCGCTTCCTGCAGCCCCACCGTGTGTGTTAAACAAAAACAACTGCCAGCCGTGGTATCAAGCAGCCTTGCAGCCATCTGTGTGTCACGCCAAACCTCCAAAGAGCTGTAAACTCGCTCAAAAGTGGCAACAGCATTACCGAGGTTGAACAGTCAAGTGCCATCAAGAGCAGTTTGCCACAGAAATGGGTCTATCTGAAAGCAAACAAAGGGCTCGTACTTGACTCGACTCGACCCGCTCTGCGTGGTGAAGTGCTTACAGGCCTGTCTGACTCTGGGAAATGACTTTCATTCTACACATACAAAGCAGAAGAGTAGGAAAATATTCTAATAACTTATTTTGCTTATTTAAAATAGAAAAAAACAAACATTCGGCTGTAAATGTTCATTTCGAAAGTGGTAAAGCTTCTCATCTGTCCTTCACTTGAAATTGAAAAAACATTAATGAATAACTTTGCAGTTACAAAACAACTTCTGTAAAGAACTTTAAACTGAGCTATTGTCTGTTAATAAGTATTGACCAGATTATACGGAGGTGTAGCTGAGCACCTTCCAGCCCGACATATGTAGCAGTAAGAAACTTCTCAATCTGTTTTCAGTCCACTTAAAAGAGCAGATGTAAAATCACTTTCTCCTGCTGTGGCTTTCTCTCTTGGTTAAAGGCTTTATAGTCTGAAAGAAACCTGGATGTCTCCTATTGTCATACGACATCAAAATGTTCTGAACTGAAATTTTGGAGTTCCTCAACACTAGTTGGCTTTCCAGCGCTGGAACTCAGGTGGCGCCAACATCTACAAGAACGCCCCCTCCAATCCTTCCTGTTAACCGGTCTGTTTCCATTGCAAAGTCACAAGTTATTATTAATAATGATTATTTTGCATCAGTTTTGATGCCAACCAGAACTCTGAGCTCAGCTAGAGTTTTAACCATAAAAAAAAAGTTTGACTATTTTGCACCACATTCTGATTTCCCTTCATTAGCTCCCGTAACGTTTCTGGACTTTAAGGTGCTTCTAATGACTTATAAAAGTCACATGCTCTCCGTTCTCAGAACATAGTTTTATTGTCTGTCCCCAGAGTTAAAAAGAGGCCAGTAGGCTGCAGGGCCTTTTCCCATCGGGCCCTTTTCTCCTCAATAATCTCCTCTGACGTCAGACAGTCTGACTTTATTGAGTCCTTTAAATCTAAACCTGAGATCCTTTTTCCTTTTAATTTGTCGCTTATGATTCGATTACTTCAGGGGAGGCGGTCGTAGCAGGACATTTCCATTATGTTCGACCAAAGCGTCTCCGCAGACCTCCGGGGCCTTTGCTACAGATTTCTATGCAGCCCTTCAAAAGGCAAAAAAAAAAACACGGCTGGCACGCAGCCCATAAGTAACACTGTCGCAGTTGGTGTAGCAGGAAAACAAGCAAACACTCCACCTACGTGTGTGATGCGCCTCCTACGTGGCTGGTATAGTTTAAGGGGCGGTGTCAATGAATTTGTTAGGTCATAGTAATTAAAGTCATTACCTCTCTGCTGTATTGTGCACAGAGACACGTGCTACATCCATAACACTGACACAACGTCACACTAGCTCCCTGTGTTAATGTTACAGCTTGCTCACAGCGTTACAACATGAAGCTAACGGGAAAGTAGAGCATCCATCAGGTCAGTAGCCCTCTGTGCCTTTTACGCAAACACAATCCGACCCGATCCGACACACAGCTAAGACATTGTGTCAGCTGAAGTTAGCGGCGTAAGAGCAAAACGTCTTGGCTGGCACCGAGGCCCAGTGGGAACAGCTGCTCACTTAAACTCCTCACTACACGGTGTATGTGGGAGACTTCCTGCGTGTGCGCGCGCGTGTGTGTGCCTGTGTACCATTTATATCCATAGCTGTGTCCTGCCGTTGACCCGTGCAGTGTCTCTTCAGCCTTATTTCATCGTTATGCTGCAGCCTGGAGTAGCCGGGCTGCATGTCAGTTCGGTCATGAAGATACTACTGACGGTTCAGACATAAAAGCAAAAGGAACGTCTTTAGTGTCAGTGTACAGAGTGCAACAAAACACATCCTCTGCAGTTGACCCATCTTCTACGGAGCAGTAGGCAGCCCCGGAAGCGCCCCGGGACAACCTCCAGCTCTTTCTACCATGAGCTTGGTCAAGTTTAGAATGTTGTAAATTTCCTGACAAGCACTTTATGCGACCTTTGACAAAAAAGCACATCTCTCATTGCTGTCATTGAAGACGTGCTCTAATAAACTTAGAACCATGTGAGGTCCGTGACAGTGTGTACATACAAGATGTTGTGTGCATTTTTGCATGGAGCGTGTATTAGCATCAAGCTGTGAGAGGCATGTATTTCATCAAGGACAGTGAAGGTGATCTGATTCTGTGTCCCTCTGTCGCCTCAAGGCTCGCGTCTCCTGCAGCAGACTGATGAAGAGGGGCGGACCGCGCTGGATCTCGTCTCTGCAACAAGTCAGCGGGAGGAGCTCCTGCACAGCGCACACATCGGCGACTCGAAGACGGGAAAGAACATGACCGAGGTCTCGAACGAGGCCCTCCTGGAAGCAGGATCCTCTCTGCTGGCAGCCCTGATTTTCTCCTTTCAGCAGGAGAGGAGCCTGCCCAGCGACCAGAGCCTCGTCTCCAGGCTGGTTCGGGCCCTTGAGACACAGTTCCTCCAAAAAGTGACTTTAGGCTGGACTGACCTGCGAGCAGTGAAGCTGGTGGCGGACGCAGAGACGCTGTTGGAGCTCGGCAGAGGGCATTACCTGGGGCAGCTGTCTCCGGCAGTGAAAGAGTACAAAGGAGAGAATACTCTGTTCCTGATGGAGAAACTGTCGGATCTGAAGTCTCAGGGAGAAGAACTAGCAGCTGATCTGTGACATCGAGTCAATCAACACAGATGATGTGCACATATAGCCCTTTGTCGGTTATTTACAAGTGTGTTATATGTTCAGCCTTACACCTCCGATGCCTCCAAGCTAATAAGCCCTCCTGCTGTTTTTCCGTGTGTTGCATTTGAATGTAGGTTCATTTCTTCAGGGATATCCTTTTATACCCAACGGTTGTATTTAAAACTTGGTTTGGTTTTTGGATTAATGTATTTGAATTGCACGTTGTTATGGTAACTGTACAGCTTCTATATAGACTGCTTCTACCTCAAGTTGCGTTTTCTACTGCTTCTCTTGATATTCAGAGATGAGTTGGTTTGTCAGATGTTTTTAACTGTCATCACAAAATGAATTAAAAAAGCGTGTTTTACATCTACTGTTTTGGAATTTCTGTCCACCTTTGTGTTTGCTAGTATTTGACTACACTGTATATATAGTACAATCCACTAGTCTGCTATTTCACACCAATACGTCAATGGGATGTAGCTGCTGAAAGAGGCTCTGACAGATCGAGGAGCATCATGCAGGGGTCACTCTACAAGAGTAACACCAGTTCTCACAGAAGTGATTTGCTCCCGGGGACTTTACCACACAGACAGCGGTGAGGGACGAGCCACTTCCTGAAGCTGAACGTGAACGAAGACGGGGGCTTAGGCCTGCGTTTTCGGGTGGGTTAAGTGGGTGATGGAGCGGCAGAAGTTGGGAGAGGGGGATTCCAACCTAAAATGCGAGAATGATTGGTGGTTTGAGACTAAGATGAAAAGTCGTATTCCCTTTGCTGCTCACCCTTAAAAATGAGAAAACACATTCAGCAATAACTCAAACACTTTGAAGATAATAAAAATATTTATTCTCATGGTTTTTCTTTTTTTAATAAGCAACATAAATCAGATGCATTTTAACTTTCAAATAAGAAAACAAACCATAATATTTTGTGACTTTTCGCCTCTTGACCCACCTCGGCCCCCCCAAAGTATTCCTGCCCTGAAAGGTCACTGGTCAAAACTGGGCACAAGAAGGTGATACCACAGACAGGCAACATTGCAGGCGGAAATAAGACGATCTTAGAAAATGAGGCAGGCATACACCTATTTAACAATATGATCACCAGACCATCAACAAGCATACTGTATAAAATACAACCATAAATTAATAAGTAGCTTTGTACAGAATTATTTAAAAAATAAATAGTCTCATTTCAACTCGGTGCAAATAAAAGTGCTTTTTTTCCTTTACAGCTGTCAGTCTGATACATTCCTTTACATCGTTAATTTGTCAACATCATCACTTTGGTTTGCTTGCAAACATAGCCAGAACCAAATCATAAATGACAGTAAAAAGAAGCGGTATCTTGGATGATTTACCACACAATAGTCACCACGATTTGATGTAAGATAACTACATACAGCAGTAGAGACGTACATATCAGGTATTCAAACTGTCCCTCCAGGCTTCCTAAAGCGCCATCCTTCACGAGCCACCGAGCGTGTTTGTTGAGGAGGCTATAATCAGTCTGCGACGCCGCTCTTCAGGGATAGTCTGTTATTGTCTTTCAAGTAGATTCCTCAAAACAACAAAACAAAATCAATGGCCCTCTAGAGTGACGGATCCAAGCCTGTTGATATTTAAGCATGGAGATGGATTGGTGAGGAGGGAGGGAGGAGGAGAGGGTTTAGAAGGGAACGCAAGCAGACGGACGGACGGATGGACGGACGGGGTGAGATGATAACAAAATAGCAGAGGAGCGCTGGAGTTGCAGAGATGGACGGGTGGAGACATAAAAGAGGAGAAACAAGATGAAGAGGGGAGGAAAGATGGAGACAGGGGTCGGCGGGATGAGAGCAGACCTCCTCGAATGGAGCCTGAGCTGTGATCTTTCAACAGATGCTCAGCGCGAAGCCCAGGAGACCGTCCCTTCAGACAGGGTCGCAACCCCGCTCACTGACGAATGAGGGCACCGCAGTGAGAGCAAACGGAGAGACGCATGATGGAAAGAGGGATCTGAAATAGCATTGAACCCACGCACGCACACACACGTATCCCTCCGTCTGACATCTCGGGCCTAAGTCCCCTCAGAGCCTTTTTTCTTGTCATACAGCGACTTGCTGCTCATCTAGCTGTCGGCCTTCTACACCAGCAAGCTGAACACCGAAACACAGCTGGCGCTTCTGCTGCACCACACACACACACAGACACACAAACACACACACACACACCACGAATGAAACTAAGCATCCGTCTACAGCTGGAGGGGAGATACAATTGCAACACACAACAACACTGAGGAAAGCAATAGGTCTTTGATTCCGTAAATGTGTGTACGCAAACACTCTAACATACACAGTTCACGCACACAAGCCTCCCTCTCTGGAAACACAGATCAAAGTTAAGGTGGGGCAGATGGAGAGAGAGAGGCCAGCCTGGGGCACAGCATCACAGAGTGCATGTTTGTCTTTGTGTACGTGTGTGTGTGTGCTTGTGTGTGCTTGTGTGTGTGTGTGCCTGAGAGGGTGAGAATATTCCTTCTCAAATGTGATGTTATGTTTTCATCTGTGAGCAAGTAGGAACACAATGCGTAAGTGAGATCTCTTAGAGAGCTTCTGTATTCCCCTTTGAGGATGTCTGTCTTTGTGTGTGTGCGTGCGTGTGCGCGTGTGCATGTGTGTGTGTGGCCACCAAGGCAAACACACTGGAAGATGAGAGGAACGGAGACCAGCCTTTCAAACAAGATTAGGTCTGCGGCTGCCTAGAGGCCTGGCTGCCTGGCGACACTCTGCATAGACTGGGTGACATCTACATTAACATCATGACAGCGGGCCCAGTCTGCTGCACCTCCTGACGGGGAGAGAAGGTGCCTGACTGGCTGTCTGACTGATTGACTGACTGGAGATTCTGACAAGTGTTAAATGGGTCAAACAAGGCTACAGCGAAATTATCCCAACGTTTAGTCGTAATAAAGGTTCAATGGCATCATGTCAGCTGTCGAGTGTTCTCTGTCCTCTGGGTATCATTTAATGATGATTATATAATCACAATCTTTTCTAAGAAGCGCTGTACTTTAAACTTTTAGCCTGTTTGATATTGATCAGATTGTATTAAAGCACAGACGGATACCACCACAAGCTTTTTTATAATTATCGTGTTTGTGTAGACGGACGTGTCTGGAGGCGACCGCTGTAATTGCAAATCAACTTGGCAGGCTGGGTTAACTGGAGACGATCCAAATTACGGCCATTTAACATAACATCATTACCACATCCAAGATATGAAGGAAAAGACAAGATACTTCAGAAGTAAAACAATTAGAAAATATTGACATGATCAAAAAAATAATAAATCAATAATAATATTAGCTGAAGACTGCAAGCCTCTGTCTCTGCAGAGTGATAATGCTGAATGTTAGTATAAGGCTTGAAGTCTGATAAATACGGTTGCGCTGAGAGGAAACCAGGAACATGGTTTAGAAAACGGTCATCCCATCCTTCCTTCCCACTCCTTCAATATCAATCGAAAGCATAACGGTGATAATAATAATAATAATTTAAGAGTTCTTTTTGTTACAAAAATGACAGGTCAGCAAACTGTACTGTACACCATGAGTAATCTGAGACAAGAAAAAAAAAAGGTTTAAGAGAGAAGAAAGAAAAATGAGAGCGAGAGAGAGAGAGAGAAAAAAAAAAGGAAGGATAGCTGAGCTGCACTGGTCCAGAGCCGGCTTCCTCTGCTCCTCAGAGTCCAGTAATAGACCAAGAGGAGGAAAGTGAAGAAGAGAAGAGTTGGTGGGCGGACACAGTCATCTACCCGGGGTTGTTTTTCTTCCTTTTATTTGGACTGGGATTGGGATCCAGTTTCAGCTCTCGGTACTGCACCTGTTAAAACACACACAAGCAGGCACACACGCACACACAGACACACACACACAGCAACCGGTCAGGTGGAGAGAGCAAAAGGATGCTTGAATAGCACAGAAACCCTCCAGAGTCTGTGAGTCCAGCTGTGTGGAACAGTGGCCTCGAGGAAGGGATTACACACTGATTACAAGCACGCACACACACACACGTACACACGGACACACACAAAGACATACACACCGACACAATACATGAACTCTGTTTAGAGCATTAAATGCACACATGCTCGCGCACAAATGTACACACACACACAGACTTCCACAGATGTGCAACAGTGGCCTAAGGGGAAGCGATCACACAAACAAATAAAGAACAGGGCAAGGGCTCATGGGAAAGCTTGGAGAGACAACAGAGTCAACTCAGCATGGCTGAGGTTGTGAGGAGAGAAAGGGCAGAGGGATGAGAAGGAGACAGGAAAATAAAATGAAAAAAACAAGTGTGTTTAGCCGGTTGTCACAACAGTATCACCTCATTACGGATCACATGCTGACAGACTTTGTCTGTCATCTTGATGCACACGGCACTGAATGACTCGGGGTTTATTGACCAAGTCATGTGATGAGTGGACATATCTGTGGCAAAAGTTACTGAAAGAGTGCAGCAACTGGTCAAACAGGTTACCCCACCTTCTCCACATCAGACAGACCAAAAGTAAACCCGACCCATTTGCAGCCCCTCTACAAACTCTGCAGCCCAAACTTCATCCTAAAAATTCAGCAAGGCACATGTTTGTACTTATGTTTCACTAGTACGCCACTTATAACCGGTGGACATTACAATGACTTCGAAAGATGTTCAGCCTTTTCGCTGGGACACCTATTTCCTCAGAAGGAAACTCATTCCCATCTGACGGGCTGCTTTGCAAACAAAGACAGCGAGCGGATGATAGAGAGGAGCTGCTTTTAACTGATGGACACTCAGACACAAGAGCGTCACAGTGGCTCAGCTTCAACAACCACAGGCTGTCACTCCGGCAGTCTCTCACTCTCAAGATGCACACACACACACACACACACACACATGTGCGAGCCGAGACGGATTGAAGTCACAAACAAACACTAGCCACTGAATCAGAATACTAATGAAACAAAAAAAAAAAAAAAGAGTTAACAGTCAGCTTCACCAAAAGAGCCAGTATTGTCTGTGGGACCCGTCCCAGACTGATGTACTGTAGGCTACTCTTCCTCTCTGACTGACACCCTCTCTGATTCTCCAGGCAAACAACAAATTGACGTCAGTACAGCTTCTCTGTTCTGTCTCGTGGTGGGTCTGTCTGCTGTGGACGCGAACAGCAGCGCCTCTCAGCACTGGCTGGGAACAAGCCTTTATCATCCATCTTCTACTGGTTCCCACTGTCGCTTCAGTGAAGCCTCCGACTACCCTGTGCTGTGCAAATCTAAGATGCACAGACATTCGTGCATGCACACACATACACCCGTGCCTCCCACATCATGCACAACAACCTGCCACCTTCTTGCATCATTTAAATCTGAGTACTCAACACATGCATATGCAGTGGGATAGTTCTGCTCCTTTGTACGGGTCACCATGTGTTCAATATGCCCCACTAAGAAGCACCGGTTCAGATCCCAGGACCTTCCCTCTCCACAAGGCAAACTAACATCCTACTACACATCTGTGCAAATACTGGCTCGTTAAATACATTAACAGAGAAGAGGAGAGACCGAGAGACAGCCCGAGAAGAAGATGAGGTAATAATCCAGGTGGGGAAAACAAGGCGAAAAAGAAAGGACAGAAATAGACGGGAAGGATCAAGAGAGGAAGGGCAGACGCTGACACACCAACAGAGGAAAAAAGAAGAGAAAACAATGAGAGCAAAGACGGGACCGGGTGAGACGGAGGGAGATATGTGGACACTCGGGTGATGACAGATACTGTTCTCATGAGGGTGTGGAGCCTTTTATAGCACTGCCAACTAAAGCAGACAACAGAGCAAGAACCCGTGGGACAGAGAGGGGTTTATATGGCCCCATCTGTGTGTGTGTGTGTGCGTGATGGTCGTTCTGTTATGGGACCATAACGGTCCTGGCGGAGTGCCGACACTGGCTCCGATCAATGACAGCGGTGCGTCCACATGTAAGTGAATGGATGAATTATTTATTTCACTTATGAGTGATGGAAGTATAGAACATCTGCCTAAAGTGTGGCTACACAGCCCGGCCACTTCATTAGGTACACATAGGCACAATCCAATGCATGCCTTTACAAAGATACTATTCACTTTTGGCACCATCAGAAAGGTATTGATTTATCAACATGTGTATTATTCATATGTAGTTTGCTGTGATGACGACCTGGACTGAATTATATCAAGAGACAAATATGTTTGCTGCCACGTTCATGTACATGAGCAGCAGAATATTAGAAATATCTTTCAACATAATGCAGTCCAGTACATCACCACCACCCGCTATTACTTTTCTGACACTGTACACAAAAACAGAATAATCATAAGTTCATTGATGGCAGAGCGGGTATGTATCTGATGGGATCCCTGGCTGTTCGGGGTCCCATTATACGGCCAAACGCCTACAGCAGCTAAAAAGGAACACGGCAATTTAAATCTGCACGCTGACATTCCTGTCCAAAAGAAACCGTTGTGCGAGTGTGCAAACACAAAGAAAAGTTTGCATGTCTGTAAAAAGAAGAGTTTTGTTCCCCATGAAAAGTAGCGACGGGGATCGACAAAAAAAAAAACAATATTTCAATCAAACAACAGTTTTCTCTGTGAAGAGCTGCCAGACGGGGATCACGCGTCACAGGTTCCACCTTACAGGTGACAGGCCTGCCTGATGCGATACCCTTGGCTCCCCGTTCGCCTCACCTAATAACACACACACACAAACACACAAGCGGCAGACTGATGCACACAACAAGAGCTAGTTAAAGACAAAAACAGAAGACAAGGCAGAGGAGGCGAGGAGAAAGTGGGACGTTAGCAAAATAAAAGAAACTGGGATTGGGTGAAAGTAAAAAGCGTGGTAATGCGGCGAGCACATAAGCAATTTGGTAGCGCGAGAGGTGAGCTTAAAGGGAACATAGACAGGAGAGGCAGTGGGTAAAGACCCAGCGCTGCTCAAAGGCTGCTCCACCCTCGCTCCTCTCCCAAATGTTGACAGTACAAGTGCAAAACAAGCTTTGAAGTGTGCTCTGCTGAAGGGGCACCGTGTACTGTGCTTCGCTTAACGGTGTTACCCACAAAGCATCCTGCAACCTGCCTCTCTCGGTGTCTCTCGTTCTCTCTCTCCCTCTCACATTGAACCTATGACAGGGTTTTGATTATGCCGGTGTGGGCAGACAGACGAGGCGAAACCAAGGTGGGTGACGGTGAGCGGAAAAAGGCAAATAGGCAAGTAGATAAATTAACTAAAGAAAGGAAAAGGAGCAACATTTTAACGATTCTATTTTACAGAAGGCTTCCAGTCCTTCGGAGAGCACAAAAGTTTCATCTCATGTGACGCCTAACGGAGCATAAGGGTTATTAAATGTTTCCAGGGAGGCACAGCTGTGTATAGTTCAGACGATTGCCGAGTGTAGGATTCAGCACTCGTGTCTATTGTCAAGAAAGTAAAGGCATGTCAAGGTGACATAAGCCAGTGAGCAAAATAAAGATGAAGTAAGGAAAGTTTTGCCTATTAGCTGCTGCGCTACAACTCTGAATACTGAATAATTGGCCGCCTTCGCCCGTGAAATGTTTAAATTTGTCACAAAAGTGGGGAAAGGACAAAGCAAAGACCTCTAGTAGACGTGATTGATGGCGTCTGGCAACGTATCACCCTTTAACTATCCTGCTTTTGACCCCCTCTCTCCCCTCTTCATCCCCAACATAACTGTTGTCTAAAAATATTAACCTAACTCCCCACTGTTCATTAGGCGCTAAATTGGAATTCATGCTTATTTTTGTACTGGGGTTTGATCCGGCTCCTTTACACCAATCATAAAGGGCCACTTGGCATGCTAATTGCCTTGGCCCTACTTATGCGCTCCCTAGCTCACATGGCTAATGGTGTCGTAAAACATACCATTGCGCTGACACCTCCCAAACGCCAGGCAGGGAATACTTAGCACTATAAAGGTGCTCAGTTTGGCCTCATTTAAGAGGACATGAAGGATTCCCTGATAATGACCATAAAGACAGCTTCTGCTGGTCGGTCCAAAACAGATACATGAAACTCTTACCCAGAGAGCAACAGTGACTCTTTTACGCAGCTACCTACTTAAGCCAGTCGTTGACAGAGGGGCGGAATGATTTAGGAAACTGTTCAGGGTGGTAAGAAGGTGCCTGTTGCAGCTTCAACGCACCACCGGGGATCCAAACTTTCAAGAGTGTTTGACAGAGCTAATAGCAGGGTTCATGGATTTGTGAAACTTGGTTTCATAGAAAGTGAGAGTGAAAAAAAAACATGTTCATGCATTTATAAACAATGGAAAAGGGAAGATGTGGTGGGCTGCAGTTCTACGTTATGACCAAATGTGGTCTGGTGCGGTTGCCCTTTGTATATAAAGTCATTAGATCCTCATCAGTTCTGGCTGCACTGAAGCGGCTCCAAATGATGTGGAACACTACACTGAAACAGCCCCCGACCCACCTCACGGGCACCGCTGCTGGGAGAGCATGTGTGTGAGGTCACACAGGGGCCCTGAAATAGCACTACATTAGTTATCCAGGGTGTCAGGGATAGTGGACCCCTGCACCAATGCCAGCGGGTGCCACGGGCACGTGCCCCGTAAGGTGAAGCTCCATTTGGACAGCAGCACCTCTCTGCATCATCTGAAACGCCTCCAGGGCTTCATCCCCACAGACAGCCTTGACCCAGTAAGGCAGGGACAGGCAATGAAGTGAACCAGCCACCCGAGGCAGCAGTGAGACGCACCACAGAGCAGAACGTTCCTCTCTGTTTTTAGCTAATGACCTCCGAGCAGGGTGTCCTCACAGCGAGCTAACCGCAGGGTTCAGTAATGATGAGTGATCGGTGTGCATCTGACCTTAATGTATTAATGTAAACAACCCTATACTGTCCTTTATAATCAAACTAAGCATCTCTATCAACGACACCCACACCTCCTCTCCTCTTGTTCTTTCACCCTGATTCGCTCAGTGAGCCTCAAAACTGTCAGAGAAACCTGGCAGCAATTACCATTCAAACAGCTGCAGCAATAACTGTTACAGTAGCACTTACAGTATTACTTATACAGTAGGCACAACTCCAGCAGCATGGGCACCAGACCAGAGCAGCATGTCTGCCCCCACCCGCCCCAGCCAGCAGGCCCTCATTAGGGTCCTTGTAAAGGCCTCGTACCTGCCGAGCCTGGGCCCCCTTCACTTCTCGACGCCTTTAGGCTCCAGGTGCGTCAGGTGGTTGCACTTCATGAGAGGGGACAGCTTGGGCTCATTTAAGGCGATGGCTACCTGCCTTGTGCAAATCACTGCAACAGGCCCCAGAAAACCATGAAACTGTAAAACTGCACGGGGGCCGAACGGCGGAGAACACGGGGGGGGTTGGCAGGGGTGTGTGGAGGAGCAAGGATTATGACCCTGTAAAGATGAAAGAAATTGCGGGCAACATGCCATCAAAGAGGAAGTGTGTCACGGTGATGTGGCGGGGGATTGGTCATATCAGAGGCCCGGGGTCATTCAGCCTCACTATGCATGTTTGTGTGTGTGTGTGTGTTGAACTAAGCACAGCATGGCTTAACGGCCACAGCGGACACCATTGGTGCAGGATAACACAACAACTTTCACAAGCTGCTGCTTAATTGCAGTTTAAACTGCACTTTGTCTTGGACAGCACAGCATGTCACAGCGCTCGCATACGCACACCAGCACATTTACAGACCTACACTTCCTGTAGTCCTCAGCCACAAAGTTAATCTGATCTCACGGTTAATGTAGAAGCATAACCACATGGGGCTGGTTAACTGTTGGTTTACACTCGGTTCCAATTACCAGCATAGCTGGCAAACAACAGCTAACTGTAATTGTGTGTGAGTGTATGGAGTCAATCAACCTAGTTATATGCCGGGCACTAAACTCACTTAACCTTGTTATCTTATTACACAGCTCCAGCTATGTACGCGGAAACCGAATTAGACGAGGAAGCTTTTAATAGAAAAAAAAAACAAGAGATGTCAATTAGATTAAATGTCTTGAGTGGGTGGAACAATAGTTCACGACGTACCGCAAAAGTATAAAATTGCAGGGTGTAAACCCGGCCAGCTGTTGGAGAAGAGGAAGAAAAAGGAAAACAAAACCAGAGAAAAGAGCGATAAATAAATAAAGGCGGTATCCCTCGCCCACGTCTGGCACCGACAGAGGTGGTGCCAAAGAGACGTAACGGATGAGGGGTAGAAGTGGAAAGTTCACACACCACTTGTACGTCTGAGGGCACCCTGGACAGGAAGTCTAGGAGCTCGTTGTTATCGATGGTGTAAGGGTCTCGCAGCTTCTTGGTGAATTTATTTACCCCTGTAGAGAGAGAGAGAGAGGTAAGGAAGAAAAGCTGAAGGTATCATAGACATTGCATTGCTCTGTACATTTGACTACACCTATTACACTACATGTAAAGATGTGTGACATCAGCTCACCCCAGGCGAGCACAATATATCTGAGAGGGATGAAGTAGATGATGGTGGTCGCCAATCCGAGAGCCACGATGGCCAGCCAGCTTAAGAAAGGCACAGTCCAGTTAAATGTGCTGCAAAGAGAGGAAACAGGTGAAGTGTGAAATATATTGGAGACAAACCTCGGTTTACATGCTTTATAGGAACATTTCAGCTTAATCTGAAAGTCTTAAAGAACCTCTACAACACAGGCAGAAACAACTGTTAATCATAACAGAATCCGCCGCCTTCACTTTGCCTTGTATAGCTGATGTGAGGAGCCCTTAAGTGTTCATGGTTCTGTGTGTGTGTGCACGGTGATGAGTGTCTAAGCTACGCCACTAAGAGGCCACGCAGGGTTAAGTGAGAGGTGACGGACAGACAGACAGTGTTTGTCTTTCAGGGCTAGTTGTCACGCTGGCACGGCTTCCTGAGCAAGTAATACTCAGGCTGGCAGCAGGAAGCGGGGCAACCTGGCATTGCGGAGAAAACACTGGGACATGTGGAGCGGAGCACAGCGCAGCGGGCTGGGTGCCTAGGAGCAGGCTTACGACTCACTTCTTTATCCTCTCGCCATAGGAGGCCACTTCATCCAGTGCATTCTGCACGCTGATGCACACGTCCTGAATGGCATAAAGCTTGTTCATGAAGCCCTTTCTCTCAGAGTCCTGCGAGAGCACAGATAGAGTTGTAGGCGAGGGAGAAATAACAGCGAGGGTGAGAAAGGGAGAGATGGAGAGAGGCAGAGGAGATAGGGTGAGAGTGGGGAGGAAAGAGAAAAGAGAGGACAGAGGCTGGGCAAAGGCATCTTTGTGGAAACAATACATTTTAAATAGCGTCAAAGATTTGGAGTGGGGAGCCAAATCACCGGATATCCTGCTTGAATTGAAGGAGTGTGTTCATTCCAGGCAGTAATAGAGATATAAAGTCAGCAGAACAAATCAAAATGTTTTCCTCCTTACAAAAGCTCACACAGGAAAATTTGAATATGTGAATAGAAAGGCAGAATTAAACCGAAAGCCGAATGGATACATCAATCTTTTGCTCTCTTTCTCTCTGTCTTTCTCCGGTGCTGCCAAGACGGCGAGGAGGACCAGGCAGAGGTCTTTTGTTCTACTGACTGGCACGCTGTGATGATGTCACCAGCCGTGACATCATTATCATCCTTATTAACGCCGTCACCCACCATGAAGGGAAAGCTCTTCCCTTTTTCAACTTTTGATGGTTGAGAACTTCAGAATAGTGTGAGAAGCAGGGGGAGAGACCACAACCTAGGCAGGGAAATCTGCAATCTGCAACCCCCCCTGACACAAAGTGCTGAGTTTAAGAAGTCATGCAACAGTCACTGAGCTGCCCACTGACTGACTGACGGACAGGGACGGGATGGATATGGACAGAATGAGGTGACCGAGAATGGTGGAGAGCCCCTGACTGAGTGAGGACATCGACACGCAGACTGCTGTTGGCTGGATCTGATCGGTGGGCATGCTTCGGAGACGGAGATGTGGCATAACGAAGAAAAGCAAGACTCTCTATTACCATCAGATGTAAGTAACAAGAGCTTTGAAGACGTCAAACAGAGAGTGAAGGAGTTCGGTTAGAACCTTATCCAGGTCATGTGGGTCTGGTGATTCGCTCCAACAGATGGAACACAACTCTGTAAAGACTTTTATCTCAGTGGCGTTGCTGTTATATTCAATTATCGTATAAAGGTTAAAGAGGAGCCAAGAGCTCACCACTGATCTCCAACATTCCCCTTCGTCGGAGACAGTATGTACAGCAGCGGCTGTGCTATTGATGAAGATGGATGTTGGACTTTAGAGGACTAATTCTTTTCATTATACCCAAAGAAGACAGTGAAGCAGTCAGAGCAGAC
>CAAKHC010014787.1:0-22609 GCA_901007825.1 Macroramphosus scolopax | reverse complement strand
AGAAATTCAGGACGAGGTAGGTGCTCGACCCGATCACCAATAAAGACACACACACACACACACACACACACACACAGATAGATCTAATAACACTAGAGCTCGCGGTGACTTCCAGCATGTTCGAGAGGTGTATTAAAGCCCTGGACGTCCCTTTCGACTTGTGTGTCATCGGTTCGGTAACAACAAGAGTCATCAGAAAGGTTCTGGATTTTTGGGAAACCTCTCACATTAGATCTGTGGTTGAATAACATTTGATAGGCGATCCTCCAAACATCTCGTCCGTTCTGTGCCTGTATAATAGACTTTAAAAGAAGCAGAGGCTTTATGCATGGGAGGTAAATGGAAGGCAGCGACTGAGACGAGGACAAACTGAGCTCCGCTTCAGGCAAAAGCAAGAGCAGAGAAATGTTCGCTTCTGCTTTATCTCGATAAATAAGACTTGCAGGCGCGGATGCTATCCAGGGGCCGGGTATCACCGAGCGAACTGGTGAAGCTTCATTTAATGTGGAGCAACTGGTAGGAAGATAGGATGAACGCAGATCAAGTGGTGCAGCCTCGGGCTCAGGCTCAGCCCGAAACTTTAAAAAAAAAAACAAGCTTTTCTGATGCAAATGTTTAGAATATCTTCATGTAATCTGCTGATCCTCAAACGTGCTTCTTTGGATTTAAGGCCGCATCCCAACACATTTACAAGTCTAGCAGTTCAAATCCTGCAAAGGGACGGAGGTACAACGTGAGCAGGTGTCGCGGCGAACAAACTCCCGGCAGAATTCTCACTTCTCGTGTTACCATTGAAGTGAGCCCCTCCCACATTGCTACACCCTCGACCGGGCCGACGCTACGCTGTCGCCAAGTCAACAACGCCAGGACCTTTTGGCCCTGAAGCGCATGTGGCATATGTGACTTGTACATGTTATTGTGTACACACACACACACACACACACACACACACAGTATATCATGTTACTCTCTGTTTCCACAGACACACCCAAGAGACCCAGTGTGAATCAAATTCCACAGTAAGGCATGCCACGTGTGTGTGTGTGTGTGTGTGTGTGTGTGTGTGTGTATGTGTGTGTGTGTGTGTGTGTGTATGTGTGTGTGTGCGCGCAAATGTCCGAGGACCCGGGTGGAGCCTTCTGTTCGGAGCGGGTGTGTGTCTGTCAGCTGCTCTGCACAGACGGTCTGAGACGAACAGCTCACCATCCGCCCACACACACACACACACACACACACACACACAGCAGCACATATAAACACATGCCATATGCACACGATCAACCAATAACCTCTCCAAGATGAGGATCTGGAGAAGTGACACAGTACATCATGTAACTGAAGCCCTGTCACGATTTCCATTTGCATCTCGTTAAAGCCGGTGAGTCAACGTTCTCTGACCTGCTTTTTATGCAATAAATAGACGTGATGAATAACAATTATTGCTCACATCAGTTGTTATCAGTCGATTTGTTTTGAGTTGAAACCTGGTGAAACAAGCTGCGATGTTCAAGAGGTCCCAAACCTACGATGAGTTGGCTTTTCCCTCTTTGATAACACCGGTGGAGTTGCTATTATTATTTGTTTGTTGCAGTACACTGACTGGCCTGATGGGGCGCTACAATTTACTGCAATTACCTCAGTCAACAAGGTTAGGATTTTGCCAGTCTGTTTGCAGGATTATGCAAAAACTACCCGGCCGATTTATCACCAGGTGAATCATGCACCGAGGAAGGACCCGTATCGTTTCGGGGGGGGGGGGTCCATTTAACACAGCGTGGGTGGAGGTCTTTGCTCTCCGAGTCCCCGTCTGTCAACAGGATGACACAAAAACTATCTATTGTTCTACTATGGAACTCCTGACGGAGGCTGACTGGAGAAGATGTCACGACACCTCCAGACATTCAAAACAACACATCTATCAAGTTTGGAGAGAGAGAGATTCCATCCTTTCTTACCTTCTATTAATTATGTGTAAAATGCTGAAATCACAACTGTTGTCCTTCGACGTCACAGCTTTAAAATCAGAGCCTATTTCAAGTACTTACGTGCATCCATTCATACGTGATGGTTTCAGTGTTGCATATAAAAGAGGGATGGACCTCACTCATCCACCCCCCCCCAACTAAATTAAAATCCCCTCATTGCTTAAACTTTTATCCGCCTCACTAATGAGATCGACAGAATCTCAAAAGAGACTTTTCAATCTTGAATTTTAATACAATCCTGAGACTGTAAAAGTGCGTGGCGACCTTTGACCCGCTTTACAAACTGGGAAATGTCGTGCTAATTAAGAAGTGTGAGTGTTTTTGGTGCTCCTGCAGAAGTCCTGTGACGCTTTAGAGGAGGCGTGAACCGAGGCCTGATTCCAACACGCAGGCAGACACCTACAACCTCTCAGCCTAAAGCAGAAACGTGCGTGTCAAAGGGACAAAATCAATTAATGTTGAACTGAGTGCTGTAATCGTCCATCAATGTTGAAGGCGTGGAAGCTGTGAACACAACATACGAGCAACAGGCATCTCTATTTAATGAGTAAAGAGTTTAACAGTGTTCACAGGCTTCTGGGTACAGACGTAACAAGCCGCTGAATTATGCATGACTGTAATCTCTGGTGGGATTATTAGAAGCTATCACAAGAGCTCGTATCGGCAATTACATATTTGTGTGTTTAGTTCTTCCTGAAAGGCTCATTTCTGGTTTAATGGGTCAGTTTGACGGCGCGCCAGGTGTTTGACATGTCGGTATCACTCAGCACTGAAGTTCTCTGCTGTCAGTCACACGTTACATCACAACCGACTGATCATCAGGTGCCAGGATGATGCACTGACACACACACACACACACACACCTCCCACATAACACAGCATCCTGCCCGCCTCTGTTTCCCCTGCATGAATGTTCATCAGCAATGAGTGTGTCAAGAGCCAGGTGTGTGTGCGTGTGTGTGCGTGTGTGTGTGTGATTGAAACCCACCTTTCATCCAGTCCACCACCTGGCTCGTGCTCCATTTGCTGACCGGCTCCATCACCAGCGCCATCGAGGAAACTTTGCGCCGACTCTCCGATGCGCGCGAGCGGCGTCGTGAACCCAGAACTGATCTCTGTCGGCCGGCGCACGTCCTCCCCCGACCCTCCCGCCCTCCTCCCTCCGCAGCCAGGTGACTCCGTCACACTCTCCCGCTCCCGTCCGCCGGACCCCTCCAGCCAATGTCCCGTTAACGCAGCGGAGCCCTCAGTGCGGGACAACCCGGGCGTGTGTGCAGCGACATCCGGTACATTCCGCTGCTCCAGTCGGTCTGGACATGTGTCGCCGGTGTCTTTTCCCAGTGCGCCAATCCGGTCCTGCGCTCGCGACGTGTGTGTGTGTGTTTGTGACAAAGAGGAGAGAGTGTGTGTGTGTAGGTGTGAGCAACCGCTCCGTTACCGACAGAAGCAGCAGGGTAGATAAGTCACACTGACAGCATCTCTCCCTCTTTCTCCCGCTCTCTCTCTCTCTTCCTCTCTCTCTCTCTCTCTCTGATTAAACCGTGCACGCGCCCCGTGGGTTGCTCCACGCGCACATCAGTGTATTTCCCTTGCGAGCGAGACTCACGCAGATATGATGGAGGGGAAGATATCCTCAGAAGATTTCTAATCAGGCCGTGTGTGTGTGTGTGTGTGTGTGTGTGTGTGTGTGTGTGTGTGTGTGTGTGTGTGTGTGTGTGTAGGTTTCCTCTGGGGACAAGAAAACACACGTTGCCTCCACACTTTGTACTTCATCTGTGAGAAAACTTAATGACTCCTCAGCCGCCTCCTCCCGAACATCATTTCTTTCTTTCTTTCCTTCCTTCCTTTCTTTTTACCCCCTTAATCCATCAACTCAAATGAAATTAGTTGGGGATGCTTCTGCTTTACATTTGCATTAACCCTTGAAACTTTCAGATTGTGTTCTCAGTATTTGCTTTCTTTTGATTTTATATACCACGTTTGAAAAAAATATCCTCTTTTCTTTTCTGTTTTTATTTTTCTCTCCGCTTGTCTGATCTCTTGTATTCCAGGAAAAATTAAATGAAAGATGAATGTTGTTTTTTCTCAATTTCACACATACTGTATCAATATCACCAATCACATGATCGATGATGATTCGATCGGGGACTCCTCAGGGTTGAACGTCTTCATTCAGCGGATGACTTTTGTCCAAAGCGACACTCTCATGTGAGACGTCATCGTCTACAACGCGACCATCTGCGCCTGGTTCAGTGCCCCGGAGCAAGACACGGAAAATCAAACAGCAGGCAAACTCACATCAAATCAATCTTTCAGGGCTTGTTAGTACGTGAGTGAGTTGGATCTTGAAATGAAAGATCATCTTTATGGATCAGCTCACCTAGTTTACAACACAAAACACTGTCTCACTCCGTCCAAGCAGTGTCCATGTTGTCCATTGCCGTCCACACTTTGAGAAACCTTTATGTGATACATCTGCCTCCTGCAACACAATGAGGGTGAAGGACTGCATTTGTTTCCCAGCAGCAGAGTCACCTGGTCATGTGGGTGCTGCTCTTGTTGCCAGGAGCAGGACTAACAGATGCATATGCTTCCATTAAACCTCACTTCCTATAGTTTTTAAAAGACAAACGTCTGCGTCCACTGTCGTGAGGATTCTTCCTGCAGCACACACCCCCCCCCCCCCCGCCTTTTTCTTTGGTGTGTCTAGTTCTGCAGCATTTCACACTGAATCAAATGTTTCCTCTTTGGCTGAACACAACACTTTCTCTCTCTCATGACTCCTCATACATAATTATGCACAGAACATCTCACGCACACACACCATCGCACTCGTCTTTATCAGCAGACGACAAGTCCTGCGAATGAAATAAGATCTGTGTTTTTTCCTTTTGTTTCATTGCTGCGTCATCTCTGTAGGTGGATGTACACACATACACAAGAGAGGCGGTGATACGGTGAACACAGGGACACCGATTCTCCTCACACTGGTGACCTCTGCTGGTAACATGATGAATTACATCATGTCACTGGGCCAACTTCCTTCTGAGAGTTATATAAGAAGACTGATACCACTTTTATAGCCATCTATTAAAATATAATTCTAATCCTCACTGGCTGTTACTTGTTGAATACACTGAGAGAAATATTGTTATTTACTCGTGTGTTCATCTTTCAAGAATAAACTCGACAGGATTTTTGATTCACTTTTCCGTGGACTTTAATTAATATTCTTGTTGTGTTCACAGTCTTTCACCTGCTTACAGGAAACTCCGATAGGAGTCAAGACACTCAATCATGTACAATTCGAAGGGAGGCTGGAGGATAAAATGAGGAAGTGCAAAGGGGATTTGAGTTTTTTCTGTCACTACGGTAACCGCAGCAGGTACGAGCCACCACAGGGAGTGGAGGTTTTAAATCCCTTTTTAGTAATAATAGTTTCTCGTCAGTAAGGGAACTTAATTATCTCTTATCGCATCAAACCACACTGATTAATGATGACCATGAGTGTAGGACAGGATTTATAGGTATGATCATAGATATTGTTCCATTCTTTTGAAATATAAAGAAAAGTCTTTTTGTCATCCGAGACGAAGAGATGGATATTTGAAAGTCCATCTCTTAAAGTAAGACGGATCTTTAATCTATTAAAGGTGCAATTTGTAATTTTCTTGTAATACCAATTTGCACTTGGAGAGGCGACAGCGAGCTTCTCTGGATATCTGAGCTCCTCTCTGAGCTAACGAAAATTAGTAAAATACTTTATGTACGGGATCAAACAGTGAGTTTTGTATGTAAAAACCTCAAACGAACTTGTTAACTATCGCTTCTAAATGCATTTAATGGAGCAGATTAATGAAGTTCCTTCATGGTGGTGTTACAATGTATTTGGAGCAGTAAAACAAAAGTCCTTGTCATCCTCGTCTCCCAGCTGAAGGTGTCTTGTGGCCCTTATTTTTTTAAAGGAAGTGAGAAGGACCACAATTTATTGTATGACGCCCGAGAGAAGTAAAAGAGGGAACAGATCTTTGCCTCATGATGTGAACGATTTGAACAGAGGGAGTTGAAATTGGGGGATTAGGAACACAAAACGTGAATCTGAATTATCTGGCGTGGAGTGTTATGATATGCTCAAGTCAATCTCTCGTCATTGTTTGCCGAGACGTTTCGATGACTATAGTGGGGCATTTTGAAAGTTCCCATGTCTTTCAGGAACCAAACCGCAGCTACTCTCACTTCCTCACACAATCCTGAAAGGGTAGAAGAGACAGACGGAGGCGAGCTGATTAGTCGAACAAACAGTCTATATATAATTACTACTGAGCTGAGAGGAGCATCTAAAGGAACGTTCTATGGAGACAAGACAGCTACAAGACACCGTAAGTAATAGACCTGATTGCCCCGGCATTTGTTGTGATTTGGAGCTCCTGGTGCTGACGGTCGTCTGTTTTCTTTTGTTTTCAGATTACATTCTACACGCTGAATTTGCTCTTTTCTGGCAAAGATCAGAAATGTTGTGTGAGAAAATAGCAAAAGAATTGTTTAAGTTAGGCCTTATTTTATTCTTCTTTAATCTCAGCGATGTTGCTGTTCCGGTCGCAGGATTTTCTCTGAAGAGCTGCCGGATCAGTCGCCACAATGTCATTTGTCGGGACAGTGGACTCAGAGCTGTCCCGGAGGATATTCCGGCAACGGTCGAAGCTGCTGACTTGTCTTCAAACAATATAACAAAAATTCAAGCGTCAGACTTCAGGAATCAGACTCTTATGACGCAGTTAAACCTTAATCACAATCGCATTGCACAGGTAGATCGAGGCGCCTTTTCCGATTTGTTTTCCCTCAAGAAGTTAAGTCTGAGCAACAACAAACTTGGTCGGCTGGGTGACATTTTTGACGGCGGATTGAGCAACCTCACAGACCTCAGAATTGCTAGCAACGGCATCACATCTTTGTCATTCACGTTTTTTAAAAGCTTGACAAGTTTAAAGACACTAGACATGTCTTACAACAAACTGAAACACATGAAGCATGTTCAGTCCATATTACAGCAGCTGCCACATCTACGATATCTGGAGATCAAACAAATCGGTTTAACCACCTTTCAGTCATGGGAACTGTCAAATGCCTCAATAGAACTCACGCACCTCGACTTGTCTCAGAATCAGATTACAGTCTTCAGGATGATGGCAGACATTTTTCCAAATCTCCGTTGGTTGAACATCGGCGGTTCTCCCCGGAAGCAAAAGATCACATGGGAACTGCAAAATGAGACTTTGCTAAGTCGGGTGGCCACACTCGACATCGGTGGGGTTCACTTGGCTTTCAATGACATAAATATGATATTTGAGAGCTTCAACTTCTCACTGACGTCCTTGAAGATGAAGGCGATGAAATATAACCTCGCGGCGCTGATCAACACGTCCTGCACTATCCCGACATTGTCCAAACTGCAACTCCGAAAAAACGGCATTAAATCGGTCGGTTCAGATATGTTTCATTTGTGCACCAACATAACTGAGTTAGACTTAGCATTGAACAAGATGGATCAAATCCACGCCGACTCCTTCAGATCTCTTCGAGGCCTGCAGATCTTGAGGCTGAACCGCTGCCAGCTTCCATCTGTTCCAGTTGCCGTCATGAACGTGACAACTCTTGAAAAACTGGACCTCAGCTATAACAATATAACCTCTCTAGGCTGTGGTGATTTTGCCAAGCTGACCAAACTCAGGGAGCTCAGCCTTTACAACAACTTAATCTCATCTCTGAAAGACTGCGTTTTCAAGGATTTGATAAGACTGAAGGTGTTACGGCTGCAGACAAACCAGATAACCACCTTAAACGGCGCTTTTAAAACATACTTGCCAAAACTTGAAGTGTTAAAATTGAACGGTAATAAACTCACTGCCCTCAAACAAGGGGTGTTTGAGGGCTTGCAGTCTCTCCAGAACTTGTCTCTGCATGAAAATAAAATAACACAGTTTGAAAACGGGTGTTTTACCGGATTGACAGCGCTCACCGACATACAGCTACAATCTAATAACATCAAAGAAACAGAAATACGCAACGGTGTTTTCAATGTTCTGTCGAGTTTAACGCGATTGGATTTGAGGAACAATCACATTAGATATCCCAGCGATGCGGCTTTGCCTGAGCCGCCGTTTTCCCAGTTGTCTCGCTTGGAGTCTTTAGCAATTCCCGCACAGCATCGCAAGGGCAAGGCCATGCTGCCCCGCAACCTCCTGCAAGGCCTGACGAGTCTATTGGTTTTCGATTGCAGGAACATTCAAATTCTAAATTTGCATGAAGACACGTTTAATTGCACGCCGCAACTGCAATTGCTTGACATCAGCTCAAATGACCTTACAGACGTGTCTCCAAAGTTGTTTTCCCCGATTCGGAACCTTTCAAGTCTCTACATATCCAGAACAAGTCTAGTGTCTCTAGATTTCCTCATTAAGGCCAAACTCACCAAGCTAGAATTCATGCAGGCAAGAAGGAACTCTTTCTCCGTTATCACTGAAGAAGTAATGAACTCCATGCCAGCACTTAATTACTTGGATCTTCAAGGTAACAGTTTCACATGTGATTGCGACAACGCCTGGTTCCTCCGGTGGGCAGAGAACAACAACCAAACACAGGTTTTTGATGCCTATAACTTTAAGTGCAACTACCCTAAGAACCTCAAAGGTATGAAACTTTTGGACCTCGACGTCCGATCCTGCTCAGTAGACAGCGGCTTCATCCACTTTATCTTCACCACGTGTGCAATCTTCCTGTTGATGTCGGTGTCCTTCACCTACCACTTCCTGAGATGGAAGCTGGCCTACGCCTACCACCTCTTCTTGGCTTTACTCTATGACACAAGGCACAAGAATAAACATGCTCCTCATCAGTACGATGCCTTCATCTCCTACAACAGCCATGATGAGCCCTGGGTCTTCAGAGAGCTGCTGCCAAAACTGGAGGGAGAACAAGGCTGGAGGTTGTGCCTGCACCATCGAGACTTCCAGCCAGGTAGGAGCAGATCTCGGGCTTGTATTCTCAGGTCCATGTTACTTGAGTCTGCATAACAGCTTATCCTTGTAGATACAGAGGAGAACAACAGACCCTGATTTTATTACCAGATTATGTGTTTACTTTCGTCTTTCTTCTCCTCTTCAGGGAAACCCATTATTGAAAACATCACAGATGCCATCTACGGAAGCAGGAAGACCGTCTGCGTGATCAGCCGGAGATACCTGGAGAGCGAGTGGTGCTCCCGAGAGATTCAGGTGGCCAGGTGAGCTGAAGAACATGCCGATATAATATCCTAGTATAAGAGTGTTGTGATAAATTAAACATGGACACATCAAAGCTGAGCAATAAAAACGGAAGTGAGCAATGCGGTTTCCAAAGTGTACGGAAGAGGATTGAGCAAGACACTGAACCCCTTGCTGCCTCTGATGAGCAAGTTGCCAGCTTGCATGGCGACCTCCATCATCGGTGTGTGAATGTCTGAATGAGGCAACATTGTAAAGCACTGTGACGACCATCAAGGCAGAAAGACTCCACCCCTTTCAACCCCAGGGTTCTATGCTTCCGTGTTTTACATAACTGGACTGTTTGTCCGCTGATTCGTTGTTGTCCTCGGCCTCATGTATCTTCACGTCTGCTCTGTCTAGCTTCCGTCTGTTCGATGAGAAGAAGGACGTGCTGGTCCTGGTGTTCCTGGAGGACATTCCCATCTACCAGCTGTCTCCCTACTATCGCATGAGGAAACTGCTGAAGAAGTGGACCTTCCTGAGCTGGCCGCACGCCGGCGAGAACACAGAGCTGTTCTGGGAGAAACTCCGCCAGGCTTTGCAGTCCGGAGAAGATCCTGGTGGGGACATGCTCCTCCTCAATGTGGTGGACTGAGGAAGATGACGGGCCGCTAACTCTACACCTGAGGGGGATTGACACCAGCTTTGATGTCCTGATAGACCGACAGATGTTTAGCCATCAGTTGCTTTAGACTTCGATCCGCCTTCAGCAGACTTCTTGCAGTTTGCAAATGGCTGTCTTATAACGCTTGCTGCCTGCGATGTCGACCTTTCAGGTAACTTTAAACTAAGTTTGTTGTGCCACAATCAGCAGACTTCATCTTCCTCTCTGAAACCCTTGAGGAACATTGCGTTGACTCCCTCTATTACAGTGAAAAAAGCCCCCAGTTCCTCAGGTTCTTTTATGTGTGAAGGTGCATTAATGCCACCGATTCACTCTATTTATCAGCTATAATTTAATATTAATATATAAACTCCCAGTATCTGCCTCTGTACGGACACATTGTGAATGTATTAAAAATCAGTATTTGTCAGACACATGCAATATTTAAACATCTGTTTAATAAATTGATTCTCAATATCAATCACAGTATAAACGTTTCTCTGAGAACACAGTCCGTCGTACTCCAAACAGAAAATTAAAAAAAAGGAAATAAAACAATTCTTTCTTTAGAAATGCACTGCATCTACAGTTTACGGTGGATTTGTATTTGTATTTAAAATACTACATTACCCTGTTTATAAAACAGAACATACATTACGTCCCTATTACTTTGAAGAATACAATATAAAGGGTAGCGATATATTTTCAACTGATGAAAGGGGCTCTAGGATGGAGGAATACTATGCTGACGTAGTAGTGTTGGCGTGTCGTCCGGTGGTCTGAGCGCTCATCTTCCTCCTCGCACTACAGAAAAAAAGAAAGCAAGACATCGGGGTTCAAGCAGGCGTGATGGCGGATAAACACAATAAACATTTCCATACAGGATAAAGTCAATAAAGAGAACAATGTTGACACTCACTCCACACACTTCATCCCTCTCTGGGTCCATTTCATGGACGGCTTGGCACACAGGAACCTGCCGGGGAGGTGGAAGCTGTGAAGAGACAGACAAGAATCATCACACATGAGTGGGTTTAATTACACCGCATGAGCGGTTCCCCCGGTCTCGTGGCAGCGGCTCGGCTTTAACATTAACCTTAAGTTAAGACCTCTGGTACATATCTACTGCACACACGGACCCGGACCAAAGTGTCAGCTCCGAAAAGTCACTAACCATCAGGATGAGATCAATAACCACATGTTGGAATATTCAAGCGCAAACGCATCCAAGTTTCACAACATTAGCCACAACGTCTTCCCTAACCAGAAATTCAACCGCAGTGCTGACGCATCATAAAACAATCTACTAATCATTTTTGGTCTGTCGTTGCTCAGCTTCGTTTCAACAGGCTGAGTTCAAAGGAGAGTTGAGATGATATGAATCAGTGGTTGGCAGAAACATTAAAACACCAATGATTGATTGACAGGTGGGTTGAGTCGGATGTACAAGCGGAGCCATTTATGTACTCTTACTTTTTAAAAGGAATTTCTATCGTGTCTTTTTTGTAAATAACAGACTGATAGGAATCAGGACTATATTCCATATTACTATAACCTTTTATCCTACATAGATTGTGCACTAATGCACATTTCTTTGTAATACCTACAATTTAGTTGATGTCACACAGTCAAATAAATCATATATATATATACACATTTATGTGACCACTTTTGACCTCTGTAACAAGTTTCCCATCAGCATTAATAAAATAAAATGGACCGTTAACTCACATGATGGCCTCGATGTCGCAGGACCCGGTGATGGTTTGGATGCTGTAGTCTAATATCTGTTGGCATGACAACCGGTGCTTGCAGTACTTCAGGCAGCAGCTTGCTGCAAAACACATGCAGAAGAACTTGTAAGAAAATAAAACACAATTCAAAGCTTTTTATTTTTATTTTCATGCTTAAAATGAATTTGTGTCATTTGTATAATGATAACATTTGTCTCTGACTTACAATCTTCCATACATTATTTCTCTCTGTATCTTCCCCACAGGCTGACAAATATCCTTCAGTATATTTCACATGAATGACCATTAGTTGCTCTCACCTGACTGCGTGCTGCCAGTGAAGATGGTGAGGATGATGAGGGAGCAGACAGCTGCTGAGAGACACACTCTGGTACTTGTCATGGTTCCGCAGCCGATGTGTTGCTCTGCTTGTTTGCAGTGACGCTGTAGCTGAAGTGTGTAAAGTGTCTGAAGGTATTCAGTGAGAGTGTGACTGAGACAGCTCGCAGCTCAGTTCTTAAATAGGAGCTCTGAGGGATTTTCCGGTTGCGACACATGCCCGGAGTGATAAATGTTGGGACGAGGCCAAGAAGTCTTCAGGTGTGACGAGTTCATGCATCACAAAGGTAACCTGAGCTACGTCATTCAACCAACTAAGCTGTAGATCGAGTTCAATCGGAAATATGAGGACAGTCCCGGAAGTCACAGTAAAAATAACTAATAATTCAGTTCAAGTGTATTAATACTAAAGTGAAAAACATGTTTTAAAAATGTCAGAGGTAGGAAGAAAATCGCTTTGTGTTTAAATCTATGAGGGAGGAATTAAAAACTCATCATATAACTGAATACTAAAGTACAATAATGAAGTTAAGTTACTTCCCATCACTGCCCAACCATTATACTATCTACATATGTAAAAATAAAATTGCAATTAATCCAAAAACATACCTTTCCCGAGTAAATGAATAAAGATTGAAATGTGAAAGGCGCCCTTTGTTGAACAGAAAGTGTCTTGGTCTCTTATCAGCTGTGATCAATGTGTTTATTTTTCTATATCTTTGTTCTCTGTGTAAATTTGCACTCTTTGTTTCTGCTTTGAGACTTTGTGAGAGAACCAGCGTTTGTTCTGTTAATATCTAACAGTGGTTTTCCCGGGCGTTCATTCCCGAATAATAAAAGTTGGGAGTTTTTAACAATCAATTATCAATTGTAGCCTACAGTAAGAGTGAAGCACAAATTAAAAACGGAATTGCCCAGATAATCTGCATCGACTTCGATTGAATGCAGCCTCCTCTGAAGCACTGAGATAATAAAGCAAGCCTCTCTCACACACTTTCCTTTTATATACCAAAGCATTCACAAGCTAAAAATAGCTGATGCATTTTAAACAGTGACTTATTACAATAGTTGGACTCTCCTGGAATGTAATCTCATCCTTACAAGGGTGTAAAGTGACATTTCCTTGTTGTTGATGCAGCCGCTGACACCACCTGTTAGATCGCTGTTGATAGAAGGTCCTGCGCCTGCGTGTTTCATTTGTCTTACGTTTATGATTAATTTGAAGGGTTTTTAGGGGTTTTTTGTATACAGAAATAATTGTAACGCCACCAAATGATTTGGAGCAGTAATAGAAGATGAGGGCTAGTTGACCCGGCACACTTAAACTGCTAATGGAAACGCAAATGGGTGCCTCGGTTTTACAGTGGAAAATATGCCAGTGTGGGGAAAAAATCCCGAGTATTTTTTCCACATAAACCCAGAGATATCACAGTAGTTGTTAATCACACCGAGTGTCGAGACAAGTTGTGCTTGGTCGACAGGTTGAAGGTCAACAGTGATAATACACACTCAAATGTCTGTGTGCAATTCTAAAAATTCCCAACTGTGATTGCAGCCGAATGACCATTGATGTCAGTGATCTTGTTGACTTGATGAATAAACATAAAAACAAGGAGCGATATCACCTGCTGTATGAGGTAGCCAAATAACAAATTGACACAGCACGAACAGGCCTTCGCTCAGACATCTATATCATACAAATTACCAGAGGCGGACAGAGTACACAGCTTCATTACTTAAGTAAAAGTACAGATACGGCTTGTCCAATTTTACCCAAATACAAGTAAAAGTACCACAGTCAGAAGTACTTGTTTTTAAAAGTACTTAAGTATCAAGAGTACATTTTCTAAATATTGTATTATTACTGCCACAGTGCTTACCTTTACCTATAGAAACCTCCTGGATTGGGTTTTTATGTAATCCTTAATGTTAATACCTTGAAGAATAACACATTTCAAAAATAAAATCATTGACAAAAGAGGCAAGTATTTTTCAGATTTTTGAAATGTTACTTTGTTTAACATTCCTAACTTGCCCACAAGACAATAGAACAATGGCAATGCTCTGACAAACCTCTGCCAGAGTGTGAACGGATTTTTTGCATCCACATTTGAACCTGACTGTGGTAAACACGCAGCAAATTTAAACATTTTCCGCTTAAATCATTAGTGTGTTATGTCAAAAAATAAGTTGTTCCACAACAAGGTTCTGGAAAGATGATTTCTCAACCAGAGACAAGGGCTGGAGACCTTGGACAATAAAATTGAGGACAGCCCGATCTACAGTCCTCTGAGAGACCTGCTTTGTCTCAACAAGCTTAAATTGCTTCACCTTGCAAGATGTCCCACCTTCTGATGGCCTCTTGCAGGCTGTTGAAGTCAGTTGACTGTGTTCCTCCAGATGTCTTTCATGCTTTCTCTGCAAAAGACAGTAATATTTCAGTTTAAAAACACTGGCATAATCACATTCAAATAAACTAACATTATGTATGAATATTAGAAAAAGATACCCATCCCGTAGCCTACGCAGCAGTAAAATTACTCATGAAGTGCTTGTTTCCTTATGATTTTCAAGGGCTCCAGAATAACTATTTAGTTGGTTGCACTGGTGCGCCTAACTTTAATATGTACACATATAAAAGCCCTATTCGGACGGGATTAGTTTGACCTGGGGTAAAATAATTGTACCTCAGGACGTCTGACAGTAGCATAAATGACCAATTCGCACAGGATTAAGAAATCCCTGTATTATACCAGAAATGGGTAATTTGATTTACGCACTGCTGTCACCATGAGAGTGTTACATTGCTTCCTGATATTGTGCTCAAAATTGCATCAGCAGGAGGATAATAATAGCAAAGGATAGGCCTATAGGGACTTCTATACACTTTGATAATAATTAATGAAGACAAATATTACCCATCAACAGTGGTGGTAAAGTCTCAGCCTCTGATAAGTTTGACTTTCTTTTTTATCGTTGTTCGTATGTCCAGAACACTCATATTTCGACTGCCAACGATACCGAGGGCTTCTTTAAGCGCCTCCATGCACGAAAAACAGTGAAAAACTACGTTGACGGACTACCTACATACATGTTATAGGGTCGTATTCACACAGGACTAGTATTATCTGAGGTAGTTTTTCTGCACCATTTTACAGAAGGTAATAGTCACCGGATTTTGTTTCTGACATTCTCCAGAACAACTGAAATGGCAGAGATGGCCCATTCAGACGGGGTAAAATTACCTTACCCCACGTCAAACTAGTCCAGTCCAATAGGGCTTTATTTGTGTATAAGTGAGGGAACGCCAGCCAGCTATATTCGTATGACAACGAAACATAATGACCCTTAGCTAAGGCTTAAAAATACCCTGTCTCCTGTCCACTACACCCCCAGGGCATGAGTTGTAGTTAACAAAACATAGGTGTGAACTGTACATCTGTACAAAAAAAAAGTCAATCTAATATAGGCATTCAAGCTGCACAGTTCACTAAAAACTAAAGTAAAATCCTGTCTAAGGCAGCAGAAAAGTTATTAAAAAATGAGTCAAATGTAGCTCCATAGACTAAACAGTAGGGCTAGTTCTAGCTCTGGTGAAACAAGTGAGCTAAAATACCCAGATAGCAACTAGCATACAACTAAACTAAATGGGCTTATATATTTTGCATGGTAAAAAAGACGTTTCATACTCCAGCTCAGACTAGAAAGGAGACATTTTACGCTCTATCTACTGTCAAGGGCATGTCAAAACATGTTTCTGAAAGGACTTCAGTTGACTTATCTGTTACACGATTAGCTTGCCTCAGTTTATGCTAGTTATAGTTATCGTCAGTATAAAGTTAGCAGTCTGCTATTGCTACATGGCTAGCTACACTTACGTACATAGTCTTGACGACTCAAACACCGTAAGCAGCTGCTGCATTATCAAATAATGACAGCTAGCCCATCATTTAGTGCACTTTTCTGTAGTTGCTAGAACCGAGCTTGTAGAAAAGTAAGAACGTGTATTTGAAGATACATACCTTGTCATGCTTCCGCAAATTGGAAGATGAATTTTTGAAGGCTGTTATGAAGTTTTCTTTTGGCATACAAAGTAAAGACTTGATGCGAAAACTATCATTGCCTTGCTGAGAAAATTGCTGACAGGCTGTCCCTGTCAGTGGCATCTGTACAATCCAATCACGTCTGAGAAGGAAACAACAAAGTACTGAGTCCACAAGTACTCCCCCAATATTATACTCGAGTAAAGTACAGCTCCCTAAAAAGTCTACTTAAGTACAGTACTCAAGTAAATGTACTCCATTACTGTCCGCCTCTGCAAATTACACACATAGAACACCTTATCCCAGGTACATTGAAGCTTCCTTCGACTGTGACAGCGGCTCATGAGCTGTCCAGTATGTGAAGGAAATAAACAAAACTAGCTTAAGGGAATGTGAAAGATGTCTTTCCTCACGGGAGTCTCAGGGTCAATGTGTTCGGAGTAGGCAGCCGGGCTGCTTGCTGACGGCTAACGTACCTAGCTCGAAAGTTAACTAACTTTAGCCGTCTTTCATTATGAACTTGAGTTTATGTACAGTGTTTAACTATGTGAGCTATACAGTAAATGAAGGTATGACAAAGTGTCATGACACCACGTGAAAAGAATCTTAAATCACGTGAGTCTCAGGGTCAGTTTGTTTTGGGAAGCCGGACGGCTAGCTAACGGCTAACTTACCTAGCTCTAAAGTTAGCTATCTTAAGCTTGGCCTGGGACATTTATGGGGGGGCTTTCATCGGGTATGTGAGTTCGATAAAAAAACAAATAATATACATTTTTTTATGTTACTTACACTCGTCGGAATCATAAGAATGTTGTCTTATAGTAAAAGGTCATGCCCAGCTCCTTTATCAGGCTTTCCTGATAAACAAACAGGAAATCTTCCCTTATCACTTGTATCGAAACTAAAAAACAACTCACATTAACCTGTCGGACTGGAAAACGGAGGGTTCGTCAACTTTTCACTGCAACAACAAACGCCCACGTTACTTCTGAGGCTACTGTTTCTCAACACAGGTGAAATGTGGAGTTCCAAATGATTTAAGCTTTAACCCCAACGAACTTTACATTACGGCAACAATGTCAACAAACATTTTTCCACATCTAAGAAGACAACAAACATCATCTCCAGATTTATTGCAGTCGTAAAGCAATCATGAAACAGACAAGCACATAAATAATATCGTAATATTAAAAAAAAATAGATACAGTTGCACGCAGAGGAGAAAACAATCATTACTACATAAATAAATCATAATAGCGTGCAAACGTAAAGGCAGTGATGTGGTGGCGGTGATGTTGTTAGCATGTAGCAGATATCTAAAAGACCATAATAGTCACGAGGAAAATCAACAGGACAGTAGATAGTATTTCTGTATCACAGCTTAAGCTGAAATGTTTAATTTCAACCTCCTACTGTGCCAGTCAATCGTTTGCAACAGCAATAGCATCTATCTTCCATCAACGTGACGTGGTTTGTTGCCATGACGCTTTGCAAACTCTAAAATGTGTCATTTAAATGCTCAAATAAGTCAGAAGACGGACAGTATTCAGGTCGTGAGTGGGTGTGTTTAATACCGAAATGAAAATCTTGGATTGGGTGAATGTATTTCAATCATTCTGTGGCACACATACACATGTAAATGCACATAAAGATACGTTAAGTAGTGCCTGCACGAGAGCGCTTTGGTCAAGTCTGACTTCTTATGAAGGTGCAATGATTCAATGGGTTAAGAACAAGAACATGAAAAGGCACAGCGATAGTTTGCTGCCTCACCTGTGCAGAAAGAGAGAAAGAAACAGGGAGGCGAACAAACAAACATATTCAGGACCGGTAGTGTGTGGATGTGTGTGCGTTTTGCGGCAAATCAAGATGGTCCAGCTATCCCGTCACGCGTCGTCTTCCGAGGGGTCGTCGCCCTTCAGCCTCTCTCGCTCTCTGTGCCTCTGGATGGCCCGCCAGATCCGGCAGACGACCCCGCCCCTGATAGGAAGACACGACTGTTTATTCATCTGTGTAGAATTTAGGGTAAACTAGTGGTGAAGTTGTGAAGGAGAGACTGATTCTGAAGGAGTTGATACCTCAGTCGTAGGCAGCGGAGGTCGTCTTTGCTGACATCATTGAGAACATTGCTCAGTGTGTAATCTTCAAGCACAAACTAGGGAACATCATACAGGAAACTTGTGAACAGGCACATTTCAACCAGGCCAGATGTGCTCTGGTAGTGCTCAGAGTGAGTAGAAACGTCTTTAGCAAGCAGATACTCAACCTTGTCGATAGTGTCGGGGTCTGCTCCCTGCTCCTTCAGCCAGTTGGTGAGCTGCCGGTCGGGCTCGTGGTCCGCTGGAATGTGGAAGATGGAGGGAGGGGAGATGTCTGAAAAACAAAGTTTGAGAATAAGAAAGGCCCCAACAGACCTGTCGCCATATTGAAAGTGTTTACCTGGCGGTCTGTGCCTGACTTTGACCAGCTCCAGGTCGTGTGTTCTTTGCTGCAGCGTGGCCTTCAGGACCTGCTGGTACTCCTTCTCCTTTTGCAGAAGCTCCTCCAGCAGCCTGCAAAGGGAGGATGTCAATTTGGACCTTCTGGTATTTGTTGTCTGTGTCTCTTAAAAAAACAAGTGAGTGAGTTTTAACGTGGTTTAAACTAATACAAACACATTTCATACAAACAACTGATGGCAACATGACTGTGTGGAGGTTTGATAGATTCACTGAACTTGTTGAACTGGCAGCGCTCTGTCTAATCACCTGATACTATCCTGCCTGCGTATGTGTGTGGGTGTGTGTGTTGGTTGGGTGAGTCATGTCATGTGCACATTTACTCCCCCTGTTACACACAACTTCCTAAGTAAGATAAAAATAAGGAATTTCTTCATCATGAGTCACGATAGTGGAAATGTATCTCGCAATCTTTTTAATGACACTCCCCTCCAGTCAACTCTGGCAAAGAGGAAAAAAACATTGTTAAAGAAGAACATGTGACGAAGCATGTGTACCTGCTGGTCTCCAGTTTAAGCCGTCCCAGCTGCGCTCCGAGGTGATGATGCGAGCGCTGATGCTCCTGGGAGGGGGCAGAGTTCAGCGTGCTAACGGCGGAGGTGATGGGGTCAGCTGTTGTCCCGGTGTCATCAGTGGTTGGGGCTAAGACGGGACCGAATTCTGCTTCCTCCTCATCCACCTCGTCTTCCTTCTCCGCTCCTTCGCACTCCGATGCCGGGCCGAAGTGCGTCTGCAGCTCTGACGGATGATATTTTGGAAGTCACAGATCAACGACCACGACATTGAATTGTGTTTCAAGACATTTGCTAAGAGGCCTTATCTTTTGTTTTCATGAAACTACATCAATACAGTGCATGTGTCCACTAGGTGGCGGCATTAGCTCAAGCTGGGCTGCAGCACCTGGAATGAGGATGGTGATGGCAGCCTGCACAGCTCGGCGGATGATGTTATCCATAGCAAACATCCAGTGGGGTTTGATGTGATGGTTCCTGAGGACCTTGTTCACCTAATTACAAAACAAAAAGAGTAATATGATGATATTTGTAAAGATTCCTGGATTCAACTTGACTTTTTTGGGGGCACAAACCAGCTACCTAACTTGTACAAATGTGTGTGTTTGTGTGTGTTTGTGTGTGTGCGCTGACCGAGTCCTGGAAGCCGAAGAGCACCAGCTGTATCTGGTTGATGGAGGTGGAGTCGAAGTCCAGGTCCAGCTTGAGCTTGGAGATGGTAGCCGCCATGACGCGCCTCTCCGGGGAATGGATGAAGTCTCGAAGGATACAAATGATCTGCTTGATGTGATCGACGGAGAGCTGGAGCTCCTCACTGCCCTGCACATTTAGAACATGTGGATGTAAAGAAAAAGAGCCCATAAGTCTGTTGAAGATTCACACCTTCTCTATAATAAAATACAGCTAACTGCAAACCTTTTATGATCTCTTTAATGATCTTAAAAGCTTGTGTTTTTGCTGGTGTGTGCTTGTTTGTCTAAAACAAGTGGCCAATATTCACCAAACTTCGTGGAGGAGTATAACATGGGCCAAGGAAAGACGCATTCCATTTTTCTGACAAAAACAGCATTTTTTTACATGGGATTTGGCAGGGTTTGCGCTCCCGGGGCACTTCTAGCTTAAATATGTGGTTTCATGTACATTATCCTATGTTTCTTTGAAATGATTCTGATAGCAAGGGTTTGTAGAAAACAATGACTTGATAATGGTGACATATGGTGTTTCTTTAACTCCTCATCCTCATCTTTACCTCCACCTTCCTTCGGTTCAAGCGTTTGCATACGTGTGTTTGTTAGCAGCATTACACAAAAACTGCCCAGCTGATTTCTACCTGACTTCTTAGCGAGAAGTAGTATTGACCAAGGAAGAATCCATGAAGTTTTGGGGTTGATCTGCTTTAGAGAGCAAAAAAGTGCATTTTTTCCATTGGATTTGGTGGAGGTTTGCGCTCCTTGTGTGCTTTACTACTTCAGGTCGGATCTTTGATACTCTGAAATGTCAGAAGTTTGCAAGTCTCATGCAGAGGAAGAGAACCTGATCAGTCACATCTGTTTAGGGAGTTACTAAAGTCACACACACACCTGGATGTGGTTCTCCTTGAGGTTGGAGATGACCTTCGCCTGGTCTTCATTGAGGACCTTGAACAGAATGGCACGTCGCTCGCTGTCCTTCTTCAGCAGGAACAGACCGCCGTCCCTGTCCTCGGGGGAGGGGGGGGCACTGCGGTCCTCTGACACCGACCCCTCATCAGGAACACTGACACACACACACACACACATACACACACAGTGATCTCACATGGATATAAAACAAGCCGCAGCTGATTTACAACGCTGTTCAGTCTATTTACAGATACAAGCCTCTCCTGGCTACTATGTGTGCCCAGGAAAGTGCAGAGGCAGCATGAGTCAGCGCGGCGCCGCGTGCGCGTCAGGCGGCACACACAGGTGTCTGCGCGCATGCAGGTGTGCACGCGGTGGCTGCGTGTGTGCTCAGCCGCCAGCTGAAGCTCGTAAAGTTCTGAGAGCTCATTATATCCGAGTTGTAAAAGGCAGTGGGGCACACTGGGAGTACAATAAGGCCACCTGCCACCAAGACGCACTCACATGCACGTTCATTCACATCTTCTAACATCATCCAACCTGCCTCAGCAGGATTCTGGAGGCAGCAGCAAGAGCTGTATGTTAAAGTACAGACGGAGCTCCGTGGCTCAGGTGTAAAAGAGCTGATGCACTCACCTCAGGTAATTAGAGTTCTGGGGTTTGAGCAGGTTCTCCGAGCCAGAGCTTTTCTTTTTCTGGAAGAAGACGTCGTGTTTGGAGTCGCAGTCGGGGCTGACGGAGCCGTGCTCGCTGCTGCTGCTCCCGGTGGCCTCGCACTGCAACTGTACCGGCAGGGAGACGTTGTGGATGTAGTCTGAGGGACACACACATGAAGAGAACACACACATGAAGAGAACACACACATCCCCTTTTCAGTTACATGATTACTGAATATTAACTAAAGTACTTAACATTACAGTTTTTAAGTGTGTTTAATTATCCAGCTGTAACTACAATCTATAACTCAACCGAATCATAGAGAGACAATCAGGTCATTTTGTTGTTCATCTGTATTTGTGTGCAACCTGATGGTTTGAAGGCGATCTTGCTCTTCTTGCCCTTGCTCGTGTGTCTCACAAAGGTGTCTCGGAGCAGGTCCGAGGCGATGGCTCGTTTGTGAGGGTCGGGCTCGAAGCAGCGCAGGATGAAGGACTTGGCCTCCAGCGACAAAGACTCGGGGATCTCCGGGTGGATCTTGAACATGCCGACCTAAAACACAGAGGCAGCAGAGACACACAGACACTCTTATACCACTTTTATTGAAGGATAATTCCGTTTTTAAGGGGATTATTCCAATACCGAGCAAGAAACCTACCAACCATGAGAATATGGAAATTAGACCATAGCAGCAAAACAATCGTTCTACATGTCGTAAGAAGCGCTTTTAGTGACCACACACAAATGCCGCATTTATTGTCCTTATTATCACTTAGACCCAAAAAGAAAAGGGGAAAATACTGAATTATCCTTTAAAGAGTTGCTGATCAGCACATAAGAGTTACATGTTAAAGTGGCTGCTTGCACAGTGATGAATCAGCATTCTCTGAAATGGGAAACCTTAAACATGGCCGCCTGCGGTTCCCCGAGCTCGTGGAAGGGGGGTTTCCCAGTGGCCATCTCTATGATGGTGCATCCCAGGGACCAGATATCAGCCGGGGCCCCGTACCCTCGAGGACCCTTATCGATGATCTCTGGAGCCATGTACTGCAGCGTACCTGCACACAGAGGCAGATAGTAACCTGGAAAACACTTCCAGAGGCTCGACTCAGAGTCCAGCAATGATCTGGAATTTGGTCTGAGAACTATACTGAAGAAAAGTGATAGTCAGAGGAGAGAAGGAAGCTGTAGAGTAGAAGCAGATGAGGACACACACACATATACACACACACACACACACACGCGCACACACCTGCTAATGAAAGATAAACACCCTTCTACCTCTGCTTGATTTGCTAATCCAATTACACACCTCCGTGGCTGCTGGAGGAGGCCA
>CAAKHC010014784.1:15546-32806 GCA_901007825.1 Macroramphosus scolopax | reverse complement strand
CTGACTTGTCGTTACATTTCTATAACTATCATTTGTTTCTGGACCATCTAACCCAACAATGTGATGTACAAAGTGACAAGAAGTTAATGTCATGGATCTCACCAGCGGCAGCAAGCGAGGGTAGAAGAAGACGTGCGTCTCTGTGACGTCCATGCAGCTGATCAGCTGTCTCAGGTAAGCTCGGTCGTCCAACGAGACATCGGCCCCCGGCATCAGCACGTCACTCTTCAGCAAGCAGTTCAGATAGACCGGTAACAGCTTCATGCACTCCGGGAGGATCAGCTGGAAGACAGAAGGCAGACTGACTGAACAAGGTGTTCCACCGAGTGACGGTGGATGTGATGTCTGCTGGTTGGGTGTTCAGTACCTGACCAGCTGACGAGGGGCTTGCACAGTTCTTGCGGTAGCAGGCCAGGATCTGAGCACACTGGTTAACAAGGGTGTCCCTCACGGCCTTAGTGGGGTTGTTCACCATGCCACGGAAAGCTGCGACACACATGATCATAAACCGGGAACGAATTAGTCAACCACCATATAATGAAATGTAGTCAAGAGCTTATTCTATAGAGGTATAATAACAAACTGTCAAATAAAGTAACAGATCAGCAGCAGAATGTAGATCTGTGCTGCAGCCGCCTCACCGTATTTGGACAAGAAGTTGATGATTGTGTCGGTCTCACAGTTGCGGTAGAGGTCAGCCAGCTGCGAGCAGCAGTTGACTGCCATGTTGTGGATGCGAAGGCGCCTTTGGCCGCTGCAGCTGGTGTACAGCACTGCACACTGCAGGGAAACAAACCAGACTTCAAAATACTGTGACTGATTTAAAAATATATAAATGGAGTGCACCCGGTATCCTGAAAGGATTTTGGTGCACAAACAAATGAGCTCACCTGCATAAGGGCCCCCGTCTCCTCACTAAGCTTGTCATCGTGTTTGAACTCGACGGTGACGGCCTTGTCGCAGTCCAGGCCTGCCAGCTCCACATCGGTGGTGTTGCTCATGAAGAAAGAACCATAGAAGTCTGTCGCTCGAATTCCTGAGGAACGTACAGCGAAGATGACGGGGTGAGAAATGATGAAAGGTGTAGTCAGTTGTTTTTTCTTTCTGATAAGGGGAGAAGAGGGACTCACCTGTGCTGGTTCGCACCCTCATCACAGCGTCGAACCCTACTAGTTTCTGAACGTCTCGCCTGAGGTCGTTCAGAAATCTCTCCTGGTCCGACTGAGCCTACGACAAGAAAAAAACATTTGATTGGTGTGATGTTCGGTTCGGTTCCGCCCTGGAGTCTGTCAACTGAAATCAAACTCCTTGTATATAACCATCATTCGAGGACACTGGAAGCACCATCAGGGTGACGATGTGTTTATTCTCACCTGGAAGTACGTGTATTTGTAGACTGAACCTCCGGTGGAGACGGGGACCACGCCTAACGTGGCAACGTCCACGTACTGGTTGGGAAAGAGGAAGAGGTCCACGCAGCAGCCCTGAGCTACACACTCCTTCGCCAGCGTGTTGTAGAAACTCGCTTGTGGCTGAAACAGAGACTGAAAACAACAAGAGGAGAGCGAGAATCAATAACGGTTACATTATATATCACGCAATTAATACGAAAAAGCCACAGAGTGAACGTAATGAATAATCAATGGAGCAAACATCGTTCCACGTGTGTTTACCTTCTCCTTATCCGTCCCAATGAGCTTCTTGTCTTCTCTGTTCTTAAGTTTCCCAGGAGCCTCGGCGATGGGCAGAGAGTTGTGGAACACAAACAGCTTCCCTGCACAGTCGGCAGCCTGAGGAGAGTGACACATGCAAATCATCAGCCGTGTCAACAGTACTGGACGACTCTGGTGTCAGGTGTCCTGGATGTGTTACGACTGCTCAGATCATTCTGAGTCAATCCTACACATGTTGTTCTTTCAGGTATTCAAAGGGTTGTGGCTTCATACGTGCTAATTACATCACTTTTGAACAATTCTTAATATTGGTGATGCTTTCGTTACCTTGAGGGCCTCCAGCCCTGCTTGTATGACAGGTCCAAAGACTGTCTCTGTCTCCCTGGTGTCCGCAAACATCTCGGGGATCTGGTCCAGCAAACTGGAAAACAGAAGCTGTGTTTGTCACTAAACTGGATCTCTTGCGCGCATTCACACCTCACGTATCTGTTAATGTGTGCGTCTGCCAACCTCTCGATGACCAGCCGGCTCTCGTTCACATTGACCAGGAAACCATCGAGGAGGGGTACGAACATATCCGAGACGTCAGACACCACCAACATCTGCGGCTGGGCCAGGCTCGACTTGACGTTGTAGAAGTGCAAAACCTTGTTGTAGGTGACAAAACCCACCCGCACTATAGAGTCCACCTCCGGGTTCTCTCTGCACACACAAACAGGGAAAGGAAACAGGAGAAGGTTTGTTTTTTAAAGTTAATGTGGGTGAACTGTCCCTTTAATTCCTCATCACCATTTCCCTGCTTCCTTTCATTCATCCCTTGCAACCTTGAGTACCTGGGCAGGTAGTCCAGGAGGGTCTTGAGTTCTTGGCAGACGATGCCGACCATGCCGCTCTTCACAGCGTTGTAGGACACATCGATGAGGAAGATGAAGGCTGGCGGCTGAGGAAGCTTGTTGTTCTGTTGGAGACAGGCATAAAGACATGCGTACCGTAATCAATCAGAGACCCTTCAGCACACCACACAAAGAACCGTTTCCAAACTGCTGCCCACAATGTGGAGCCAATTTAACCGAGACGCGATTGAGGTACTTAACAACAGGCTTTGATTGATTTGACCACACAGGACTAATACTTCCTCCTCACTGTTGATTTCAGCTCATTGTTGTGTAATTCGGACCAGTAATGAAAGTCATGAGTCAAGACTCTAATTAAGACAATTATTTTAGCAGGCTCCTGCGGGGATTCATGGGCAAGTGATCCGCTTTAAAACAGTGATAGTTGAATCTGAGCCCAGTAAGCAGATGATTAGTATTCTGCAGGCCTCAGCCCATCGTGCCACCCAGTTCTCATCCTCAGACTTACTTTACAGTAGTCTACAGTGGCCAGGAACTCGTAGCTGCCCAGTGAAAGCTCCGGTCTGTCGTAGCAGTCGACCCTTTTACCAGTGTGGTCCAGATGCTGGAAGTAATGTGGAGGAACTGAGGGAGGATAAACAAAGATTATTAATACAAGTAAAACAGCCTGTTACTATTATTTACCCATTCCACAGGAACATATTGTAACTCACCTTCTGTGACACAACTGCAGAAGCCACACTGGAAGCGGCGTCCTCCCTCGATGAACTGCATGTACGGACACATGTAGGCTTTGCAGCGGTTGCAACGGATTGGACCTCCTTCCCCGTGGTCCACTAGGTATGGAGGGGTCTGATGTAAAGATGCAGAAGGCAGAACTATTATTAGATAATCTACAAATACGGAAACAGACCTGATTGAACACCGTCTTTCATTTTTTTCATTGTAAATTATGCAATGTGGAACTCGTCTAGCCCAAATAGATGTTGCTTACACAAGCGAGTGTATGGAACAAGGTCACGCAGCCACTCGCACCCCTTTTAGACAGGTTATTCCACTGGCGTGCGACAGGGGATAACGGTTACATAACAGGGATTTAATCTTTTTCAAATCAGACTCGGGATGAAAACGGTCCAGCTGTCGGTCTCAGCGGAAGACGCATCTGCATCGGACGCTTGTTATTGGCTCCGATTAAACCCGTTATATTGTTCAGTGCCAGCAACCTTAAGGAGAATATACTGATACGTTTTGTAAACAGAGCTCTTATTACTGGAGAGTTAGTCCACCAGTTGCCCGCGGAGAGCTGCAGATCTTCTATATTACAGACGTTTTAACATCAACCTTCCTTCTTTTATCTTTCAGGGTCTCAACAGTTTTTAAAAAGCTCAACAAACACAGTAGAGTACTTCCTCCACTGCAGCTGCATTAGGGTTACAACTCCCAATCATGAATGACTGATTTCACTTGTCGGATTTTATTTCATCTTTCTTATCAGACATGAAAGCTTAAAAGCTTAAAATGTTAAGACCTATCACATTTAAGAGCGAGACTTTTTAAGGATCTCTGGTTTCCAATTAACAAGGTCATCTCTTAGAGCATATTGAATCATATCACAGCTACAGATCAGAAAAATCCTGGTTCAAAGCCGAGCCTAAATACGGCTAATCATAATGATACAGGGAGGACTGGAAGGAGGTTGAGGCACCACTCACCTCATCTGGTGGCAGCGTGGCGAGGGGCTTGATGACGGCGGCCAGCGGCACCTGAGACTGCTTCGCCATATCTGCTGTACATGGCATGTTGTAGGCCGTACAGCGGACGAACCTGGGACTGGCATTCCCTAAACACAAACACAATTCCTCCATGAATGCATCAGGAATGTTTCTGATTTGGGTTTACTAGTATTTAGCTGGAGAAAGGAGGGGATTGTAAGATTTAGATTAAAAAGGTCGCAGCTTAACTCCCCGAATCCTTTGAGCTGAGGATTAGGAAAGCAAGTGGACAACACTACCTCAACAAGTTAACCTGCCAGGTTTGGATATGGTCAATTCAGGCAGAACGTACCTTGGTCTTTGACCTGAAAGTTGGTGGTGACCAACGGTGGCGCCTGACCCCTGACTCCTGTGATGAAAGGCTCTGTGCTCTTGGTCCTGTCATCTTCTATAACTTGGATCTAAGAAAAAACAGGCAGAGTTTTAATACACATTTACAGCATAAATACACAAGTGCACATGACATGTTGTCCCCAGGTCTCAGTCAAGTCTAAAAGAGGAATGTGTCAAACCCATGCAGAAGACTGAACACACACACCTGCTGCAATGACACACAAACTGGAAGCACAACTCATAGCACGCAGGTTAGTTGCAGTTAGCAGTCAAGACAAATGTGACAGTTGCACACTCATGCTGAGGTTGTTTGTGTAGATTACGAAATGTGATGAACTCGAAAGTCAAATGACTCCCCCAGGAAAGAGCAGGATGAATCCACGCATGCAATAAACCATGTTGTAGGTTAACATGCAACGAATGAGGAAGGGTTATGAGAGGAGGAAGTCTGGTCTTCATGACAAAAAGGACGGGCTGCTTCCTGGTCGACTACACAGCTGGTGGGGTTGCAGTAAAGTAGCGGCAGGGTTAACCAACAACAGTGCAGAGAAAGGATAATGATGTAGAAGTCGCTGAGACAATGTCCTTAATTTATAATCACAGAAAGCTTGGAATAATTTCACTCTTATCTAAAGTAGATTTCAATTTTTAAGACAAATGTTCAGTTTGTCATTACTGCTGTAATTCAGATGCCATCAGTTCCGAGTGTCACCGACTTTCAGGAGGTCATGAGGTAAGGACATAGGGAGCAAGCGTTCAGACAAGCGCACACAAGAAGACAGAAGAAGAAGAAACAGAGGAAAAGGCAAGCACACCGGAAACTTACTGGACTGGGAATAGCGTCTGGATCTATTCTATGTCTTGATTTCTGCACAGCCGGCATGTCAGACGTTTGCTTTACATTCAAAAGTTTGTCCAGCAAAGTGCGCAAAACAGGACAAAGTTAATAAACACAAAGAGAGAAAGATAAAAAGGAGTGCAAGAAGAGAAACTACAGCAAGATGATGGTGAGGAACAGGGAGAACTGTTATTCAGACAGAGACGTATCCTTAGTGTATGTTACGGATTAGTTGTACTGTAGATTAATACATCAGTAGACTGACACTCATGCTGAGCAGCTCTACATGTTACGAAAGGTCGCACAAAATATTTGTTAGTTTGTAGTGATGCGAGAGCTTGGCGATGTCAACATAACCACAGGACATCCTGGACTCTATGATGTAATGTGATGAAATCACAGGTTAAATAAAACAATTGCTTAGCAGTACAATGTTTCTGTTCACTGACATTAGTATGTGGATATATAAATAGGTTACACAACCGCCCAGCCCCAAGTGATGCATGCCGACTCAGATTTATTTCATTTTCACACTCACACAGGCAAAAGTTAACGTTTCACAAACACATCTCAAGGGACGGAGATTAATAGTCAGCATGGGTGTTAAAAAAGCAGGATATCTGGAGTGGAAGCACACACGTGTGTGAGTCTACTCACTGGGCTAGGAATGGCATCCGGATCGAGTCTTTTCTGTGCAGCGGGAGCTGGAGCTGGTGCTGGTGCAGGAGCTCCATAGTTGGGTTGCCCGGGATAAGGGCCTGCATAGCCAGGCTGAGGGCCTCTCACTTGCCCAAACGCACCTGAAGGGAGCAAGAAAACAACTCAGCAAGGGAGTACATGAAGGGTAATCCATTTATCTGCCATCTAGGTGCTATCTCCTTACCGTTCTGCTGAGGAGGGTAACCTCCCTGCATGCCAGGCTGAGGTGGAGGCTGCTGCTGCTGCATCAGGGGCCCTGGAGGGCCAGGTGGGCCCTGTGGTCCTGGAGGCAAGTGGTTGCTCTGTGCCATGGATGTGGGAGGCATCTGAGGTCTGGGAGGAGGAGGGCCTGAGTGGTACGGGGGTTGCTGGGATGGAGGGGGCTGCTGTTGAGGTGGCATGGGGCCTGGATATTGTCCAGAATGAGCTGAGGTTGGTGGAGGACCAGGAGGAGGAAAGGACCCAGAATGAGAGGAAGGAAGGGGTGCCCTAGGTGGGAATGAGCCCTGGCCAGGGGGAGGTGGGCCGGAGATGAAGGCAGGCTGGCTTACAGGTGGAGGTGCTGAGGAGAATGGGGGCTGAGTGGGGGGAAAGGAATGCTGAGGCTGTGACAGCGGTGGAGCAGGAGCTTGACTGAGTGGAGGAACAGGACCTGTGTAGGAGGAGGGAGGAAATGTTTGCTGAGAAGTTGGAGGCTGTGGTGGAGGAGAGGTGAACTGCTGTGGAGAGGTAGGAGGCAGGGAGGAATTGAATGGCTGTTGAGAAGGAGGCGGGCCTCCATAGTATTGCTGAGATGCCGCAGGGCCACTGGGAAGTGATTGTTGAGTGGGAGCAGAGGATGCAGGGGGTGGGGCTTGGGTGTAGGAAGGTGGAGGTGCGGCCGAGAAGGCTGTACTGACAGGAGGCTGGGAGCTATGAGGTGGTGCTGGGGAGAGAGTGAAAGAGAGCGTGATTGTCTCTAGGTACCATACACTCTTTGATTGACTCACTCCAATAAGAAAATTAAATCCCATTCATCACTAGATCAGTAATCTGATCTACAATCAAAGTTTACCATATCCTGGCCCCGCAGGAGTGGGTGGTCCAGAAGTAATCTGCATCCCAGTCATCTGGTTGGTGACCTGCTGCATTGCGGGTGGGGGCCCGTAGTGTTGGGGATAAGAGGGATGTGCCCCTGACATGTTCACTGCACCCTGGTTGTATTGTTGAGATACCGCAGGCCTGGACACACAAATCATTTAATTAGTTCATATAAATTCATGAATGCAGGTTAGAGAAGGAATCTGATCGCTTATTTGTGAATGCAGAGAGGTGGTGAGAAATTAAAGAAATATATCAACTTACAGCAACACCACTAGCCTCCAGCATTATGCGCAGATTTCATCTTTAATTTGTAACGTCTCTGTGAATGCACCTTAACAGTCTCCAGACTACTACAACGCATGCAACTCACATGGACTCGGGGAAAAACAATCAAACATGCAAATACCTAGGTGGTGCCTGTGTCATAGGTGGGGGCCCATTCTGCATATCCCCCTGACTGTGACTGTACTGATTGTACTGTTGAGGCGCCGACACCGGTGGGGGTCCAGAGGTGAGGGGGCCCCTTGCAGGACCTGAAATGCAGGGAGAAAAATATACACACATGCCTTGAAAAAGCATAATCATTCCTGCGAAACGAATAATCCTAAACCCATACTGATGTCAGTATTTGTAATATGATGGGATTAGTGCAGCAGGCTAAAGATGGCTATCAGTCACTGCGGTGCCCAAACGGGTCTTTGGAAGTAACTACCTTCCCAGATTTGGTGTCTGGGATTAGAAGGAACACAGACAGTTCAGTCAAACCAGGCGGCAAAGTCTTTGTGAGACCAATGTTCTGATCAGGGCCGCATTAGGTGGCTGCAGCTTGACATTTGTGAGTATTTGCAGCATTTATACATTTGAAGATGGCCACATTGGCTGTAAAATATTTCAGCAAACACATCTCCATTTTCTATTTATATAAAAAAAACAATCAATAGAGAATATAATTCAGCAGTTAATCAATTGATAATCAAAAGAATCCTTAGTTACAGCCCTGTCAAAAATACACTTCTAGTTATTATAAAGATACTGTATAACAAAGGTTAGTAATGTTCAGAAAGACTTAAAAGGTCATTTCCTCTCGCGCACTGAGAAATGGATGAGGCTGTAAGAATAATGCATGAAGGTACATAGGATTTGATGAGTGCAGAGCATGTAGAGTGGGAAATGAGCAAGAAAAAGAGAGGAAGCAGTTACCTAAGTCAAGAGCAGGGGAGAGGTCAGAGACTGGGTTGGCTGCCACAGTCTTAGTGGGAAAGCTTGTGAAAGGAGAATAACCTGAAATACAAGAGAAGAGTGAAAAAGGACAAATACAGAGAGATGTAAGGATGCGTTCAAGCAACATGAAGAAGTAAGAAGGTGGTTGAGATTCAGATTAGTGTGCATGTGATAGGTTCTTTCCGGTTCCCTGCTTTCTCTTTCAGTGTGAGCAAAGCATGCAGACACAGTTGAAGTGAAGAAGAAGTTACTCACGGTGCATTACTGTAAGTGCAATAAAAGCTTCCCAAGTGTTTATCTGTCTAAAATCAGAGATAGAAAGATGTAGAACCTAAACATCTTAAACGTCCAAGCTATCAGATGGCAGGGAAACTAGTTCTGACCAGAGCAGCTGTCCAGCTAATAACATTACAGCTGCACACCCAAAGAGAAGACAGGGATAAGTGATATTATGCACAAAGTATGTGTCAGATTTTGGATTGCATTCCGACTGAATCAAAGGGGTGATGTGTAACACAACAAGGTTGGCGTCTGAAGCGAGCTGTTCCACCGTTCTGCCTGTCCTTTTATACATAGACGTCTATGTGGCACTTTGACTATCTCCGCTACGAGCTCAGCAGTGGAACGTTCTGACCCCCCCAATTCCGTCTCTGAGTATTTTTAGACAAACAGAAAGGCGTAATAATGGCGAAATACTCCCACCTTGAACAGGCTGTGTAAAAAGGGTTTCTATAGGGTGTTACAGACACAGGGGCAGGAACTATACCTTGTGGTGGAGCTCCAGGCTGGTAGGCTGAAGCAGGGCCGTTGTAGGGTGCGTAGGGGGCAGAGTATCCCCCATCCAGGGGAGCATAGCTGGGCTGCCCATAACCAGGCTGGGGCTGGCCGTAAGGAGAGGCCATAGGAGTGTGCTGGTTTACATTCATCCTCAGTTCATGCCTAAATCTGCACAAAATTGTGAAACAGTTACTCAATACAGCTGTTAGGGCTTGAACTTGTTTGGCCTGTTTTCAGGCTGATATTTTACTACTATAATAGTTGACATGGAGTAGAAAAGCCTGCGAGTCTTTTCCATGTTCAAGTATTTTATCTGAAAGACCTGAAAACAATCATAACAAGACAACTTAACCAAGACTAAACAAAATTTGTCAGCACCTGGACTAACAACTAAGGAGAGCGGTGCAAAACCCTTCATGCTTACTGGCTCTTCAAGTGTCTGCAGTGAGAGACGGATCAAGCAAGTTGTTGACATCCAAATTTCCTGGTTCAGAGACAAAACCTTTATTGTCTTTTAAGTTTAACTAGACCACACCTACGGCTTGCAGCTTATTTACAAACTGCACAAACATGAGAAGCGTTGTGTAAACTGCTTCCCAGTTAAAATGCTAGCAAAGACATTGTTCCCATGCTAGTTAAAATATAACAAAACTATTCCTAGAAGTTGAAGCCGAACAAACTACAAGACTTATTCTTAGCAACGGGGGACACAATTAGAAACCTCATACTGGACAATTTGTTTTGTCTACTTGACTCCTCCATTTGTTAAATCCTACCGTCTTGTCATTTCGATATAATAACCCCACAAGCAAAAACTTTGCAACTCCATTTCACGTTGTTAACAGATGTGCACAAGTGGCAATGTTTATCCACTTCGTTTCTAGAGACTGACCTAACGTATAAGGCAGTGTGATGTGTATCATCTAACCTACAACGAGTGAGGCCTTTGAATAATTCAGCAGTGCAGGTGCCACAACGAGAAATACAATCGCTGCAGCCGTGCAGCTCTTTAGTATGCCGGGCCTAGTGAGTGACCCACATCTGCTGCTACAACGTTAGCTGCCCAGTTACGAAACTACGCTATCAATTTCAAAACTAGCTAAGAAAACTATTATTCTAGAACTCTAAATGCGTTCCTGGCAAACCAACTACAAGCCTCATTTGAGAAAAGTGTGATAGCAAAGCCTTGGAAGAGCCGGCCGAGTGTAGCAGTATGCTATCGAGAACAGCCTCAGTGCCGCATTACAATTAGCTCGATAGCTAACGTTAGCAAGATAACATGTCAACCAAAACCCAAAAAACACAGAGCCAGAGCGAAACATAAGACGGCCTGCCTAAACTATTATGACAATGACAAGGAGACCAAGCGGAAAACAGGCATTCGTTTGACCAACTTTCAAATTTGGAATGCAAACTTAAATTGCTAACCGGTCAAGTTGCTCGTGATGACAGCAGCAATGTTTGAATCAGCTGTGACCAAATCGCCACAACCGGAGACAGCAAATGGTAGCCTTCTAGCTAAGCTAGTGACTTCAGCTACTTCGCATAGCGACGCTAGCCGTGCCATAGCAGTGGCTAGCATTAGCTACCATAGCAATATCCTTCCGCTGTAAAGCCGGTCAGGGATATGACACATTAACCTATCGCTAAACAAAACCTACCTCCAAAGTATTGTAAAATGTATTTGTATCCTCTGGTCGGGGTGAACTGTGAGACCCGGTTGCCGAGAAACTGTAAATCCGATGTCGTCCCGGGGTGTTTCTCACTAATCCCTTCTTGGTATGAGAAGCGGACATTCAACGGAACTGCTGCATCGCTGTGCCACGTTCACATCCGGACACCGCAGAGCGACTTCCTCCGCGCTCAGCTCCTCTGCTGCTCAAATAGTACAACACAGGTTGTTGACAGCAGACCAGGATGTCAGGTGTGCTTAACATATCCCTTTAGCTTAGGATCATTTTAAAACTGGTACAATATTAAAGCGAGTTGCTAGTCCATTTGCAAATAGTTGTGATGTTGCAATTGACACAAGGATTGAATATTAAATGCACTGGCCTAGACATTTTTTTTAATGTTTTCACATCAATATAAAATCATGGCTTTCTTGGTTCTTGTCAGTGTGCACTAGCCTGAGAGCAAACGGGGAAAATATGGGATACAATAAAAATATGAGAAAAAGTAGCCATCTGAATTTGCTTTGGTCCACATATGACTAGCAGACCTGGTTATAATTTAGGGATGCAAGTATGTGGCAGTTTGGACTGAGAATAACCTCTAGATATTATCTGCAACAAAATCGGGTCGGTGATGCACAGCAGTCTTCGCCTAAACTGCAGAGGGGCAGATACTTTCAAAAGTATGGCCTTGAATCCATTTTAATTGACTGTCTAACAATTAGTCAACCATGGATTATTTCTAAGTGAAACAAAAGGATACAAAATTATGTTTTTATGGCAGTTACTTACTCCACTTCCCAGTATGAAGCTGTTAAACTATATAGACACTAAATCCAGTGGGACTCCTAAAAATGTTTCCCCCCTTTATACCCTCAGTCTCAGCTTTAAGGTCGAAGCGCTTTGGGGAGATGAGGATAAGTCTGTGGGCCATTGCTGCTGGACAGGCTGGCTGAGCTGGGGTTTGAAGAGGGTGTGGTGGTGGTTATTTTGGGAGGGTGTATCAGTAAGCATCCCCTCCTGCACACAGCGCCTGAGAGTGACATGGCAAGTGTTTTACTGGGGAGGATGAACACACACACACACGCACACATGAATACACACATGCACGCACACACAAACACACACACACATTTGTACAGCTATCTCAGTGAGGACATTCGTGAACAGAATACATTCTCTGACCACTTACCACAAGTGCCCAACCATGACACCCAACCTTATACTAACTTTCATTTTAAAGCCAAGTCTTGACCCGTTGACTTGCCAAAATGTCTTCACAATTCATGTCATAACCTTTAAACAGCCATTTAAACTTATGGGATCCAGCATGTATAGATGGCTTTTCGGACCCCACACATGTAGTTAAACGTGGCCCCACACAGACACACATACAAGTGCCCACCCTCCGACACAGCATTCCTGTAAAGCAGATGGAAGCCAGCGACTGCGTCTTCTCGTGGGGGGAGTGATTTGCCGTGGTCAGGGAGAGCATACACGCAGCGTCTGAGTAACTGAAGAAGGGACCTTTACACATCGCAGGCTGTGAGCAGGGATGGTAGCGGAGGAGATCGTGGTCTCCCTGTCAGGAGGTTCCCCGTGGGGCTTCAGACTGCAGGGAGGAACAGAGCAGCAGAAGCCCCTCCAGGTGGCAAAGGTACAGTTGATCATATGTGACAGAGGACTTACTGCCAAGGTGGGAAGATGAGTAATAGAGCTGTTAACTCCTTGACTGTCAGTCTTGATGTTTGTTATGTTTGTCATTTGAGCTTCGGTAAGAAACATTATAGTCAACATAAAATCTGAACCTGTAGCTAATTGCATTGGAGGCACTGAGATCCTAAAAATTAACTGCCTGCAGTGCTGGAATAAGTACTCAGCTCCTTTACTTAAGCAAAGCTGTAAACAACCGTCGTATATCAAATTCTCCATTGCATGTACATATCCTGAATTCAAAATGTAACCTAAAAGTACATATGAATTATCTATTTAAAGTATGAAAAGTAACCAAAAATGGCACATTTAAAAGTTCGTTAAACTGGAGCCAATTCTAGATACTCTGTATAGCACTTTAGTACCACAGAGCGTCATCATATCATACACACATGTCAATGTTTTTATGAGAAAAAGATGTAGTGAAAGTAAGTAAAAGTAAAAGTAGCATTAAAATATTCAAGTAAAGTACATGTATGTCAAAGCTGTACTTGGGTCAGTGTACTCGTCTACCAACACTAACTAGCTGCGTTAGGATTTAATTTTTCACATGAACTTACACTGGAGTGTGAACACGTGTGGGGGGGTTTGATCTTGACTCAAGTTTCATCGCTGCAGTCGGATGTCAACCGCACAGCAGGAGATATTAGTAGGGGTTCCTTTTAACTAGAGTGTCGTACATGTGCATGTGCATGTACATGTGTCTGCATTCAAAGGATTTTTTAAACATGTAGCGATTGGAAATAGAAAATAAACCTCTGATTTGTAATAGTTACATACATTCAGACACCCATTTGAATTCTAAGTTAGGTCCCTTTTCTTTTTGCATCTGTGTTTGTATTTGTTGACACATCAGAATGTTCTCTCTAATAAGGAAAGCTATTCTGGAATTGAGCGATGTGACCTTGCCCACAGTGAATGTTGGCGACGCGCTCATGAGCTGTCACAACCTCTGAAACAGAAAGAGAGAGCGGCTTTGCACCAAAGACTGCTCTTTAGTGAGGATTTTCAGGCAGATAAAGTGACCGTAATAAGAGTTTGATCAGAGTGTGTGTCTGTGTGTGTCTGTGTGTGTGTCTGTGTGTGTGTGTGTGTTGGCTCGGGCATACCTCAGATAAGCCTGGTTGGTCATGGAGTGCAAACTAGAGGATAAGAATAGCTCATTTAAGAGGAGCTGGAAGGTACTCATGGAAAAAGGCCTCTTGTTCTCACACAAAGATACAAATATGTACACACAGGGAGCTGCACACACCCACGTACAAACACACACTTCCTTACAAAGTGTTCGATATCTCGCACTGTGTTTTTTTATGTGTTTTTCACACCAGCGTCGGCCTCTCTTTGTCCGTCTAGGAATGTGGTCCATATTCCTGCAAGGTTTTATTTTGGGTATGTGGTGAACATATGTCGAGTGACAGGCATGCCCCCTGGTCCAGACTGGTGATGCAGCTGTTCAGACGCCCTCTTTCAGGATGTTCACTTGTGCCTTTGTGATTAGATGTGTGCACATCGGCGTAGGTGGAAAAGTGTGAGGGAGACGTTGTGTTCTTGTCCTTTCATGTGTTTTTAATGACAGTGCCATGGGATTATTAGGTCAAGGGAATTTGCTAAAGGTGTCCTCTCGTGAGTCTCAAGTTGTCTAGGTGCAGGAACACACTCTCCTCCTCTCAACATTGTTACTGCGATAAGGTGTGTGCCAGTGTGTGTGTGTGAGAAGAGATAGGGGAAGGCCTCATCTTCTTCTTGTATAGGAAACTGCAATCTAGTAGACAAGAATACTCTTCTTCCCACCTATCTCAAGCACACACACACACACACACAGACACACACACACACACACACACTGCTTCCTGAAGGATCCTATGACATCATCTCCTGGCGACATACAGCAGCAGCTGCATGACTTCATGAGTTATTCTGAAGCATGAACAAACATGGCTGCCAGTACAGGAGATTATTAAACACTTTTTATTTTTACCAGTACACAGAAATAATAGATAATACCTCATACTCTCCCCAGGCCCAAAATGTTAGAATTTACTGACAATGACCTGGTCCCCCCTCCTGACATCACTCCAAGAAAATCTATATTCTGAGCTTTAATAACAGCTTTGTGTATTAATGGGTCGATATTTCTGTTCCTCTCTGCAGGTGCGCAGGCGCAGTAAAGCATGCAGAGCTGGACTGAAGGAGCATGATGAGCTGGTTGCTATTGGCGACCATATGTGTGCAGAGCTCAGCCATGGTCAGGCCATGAGCCTCATAGATGCACAGAGTGCTACACTCAACCTGAAGGTTAAAAGGTGACGCGAACACTTCGTCACACACGCGCGTTTACTTTACAACATTCTGACGCATCCTATAAACTGATGCGTGATTTGCATTTTCACAATTGATCAACTGTATGTTTGCAGGGCGCCTTCCGGATTACAATCCTCGTCCTATTCTGGTTGCTCTGCATCTCCCAACTCACTGCTGAGGGTTGTGTCTACCCCGGTCGCACCCTTCCCCTCCCACCAGTCCTCCTTCCTCTCCCCCACCGGGACACCCAAGGGCATCACATCGCCTCCAGACAGTGAGGCCTACTATGGAGAGACTGACAGTGACGCAGACACACAGTCACACACATTCCGCCGCCAGCGACGGACACCTCCCCATGCACGCTCACCTGCACGCTATGACAACCAAGAAGAGGAGGAGACCTCCGAGATGAGTGGGTAAGGGAGCAACTTCAGTGTCAGGGCAACCAAACTACCTCTGAGCTGAACAAGTTAAATGACTCGCCTATTCTGTCTTCTGTCTTTTCTCGAAGATATGAGAGTGCCAATGATGGAGGGGTTTCAGTGCCGGGGCAGTGGGAGGTTCAGGGTCTTGCTGGCGTCCCTCGCAGAGACTACATCTACCAGCCCCACCAAACGGAGTGGACCACTCCAGCTCACACCCCACACACTCTAACCCCTCATACACTCACCCCAACCCCGGATCAGGGTTTGGTGGAAGCAGAAGGTGAAGGGGATAGTGGCTTCCAGGAAGCAGGAGGCTGCAACGGGCTGGCCTGCCCTCCTCTAGTGTCCCCTGAACGGGCGAAAGAGGCAATGATGCTGGCATCTCGTGGTCAGCTGGTTCCCATGGTGGGACTACAGCAGACCCCTGTCAGCGAGGAGCTCTCCACCACCTACATGGACAAGGCACGGCAAGCCAGTGAGTATACATCTTTGGACACACAAGGCACCTAGCTTTCAAAGAAAAAAAGGGAAAGAGTTCATGGTGCATTTATTTAAGGCAACTCTTTCTGTCTTGACCTGTATTTTCATTCGAAATTCCAAAGCTTTACTTGTAATCTTTCCTATTTCCAAAAGCTGGAGCTTAAATGTAGATCTGCTCCCCTCTAGTGGTTATTTACTGCAACTGCAGCACTGCATCCAATTACATTTGGAGGCTGTCAGTAACGGTGAGCTCAGGGTGAGATAAACCAGACACTGACCAGGGAAATCCACCTCCCGGATGTGTCCCCACATTCAGCAGTATTCTGAGCGTTTGCATCACTCACTGTATTTATAGGGATTGAAGGTCCCGGCAGCTGAATATGTGTACGGATGCATGTGCAGATTCTGGTTTGTTCAGGATCATGTAGACGTGTGTTTGCATGATCTTAGTGCTGAAGTTGATCTGTTAAGTAGATTGGTAGTCATTTAATTTTCATAAATGAATTGTTACTCTTTGAACATCGGTGAACTCCTGCCTGATAATTTTGTGTAATCCTGCTGATAGACAAACTATTCTAACGCCAGCCTACCACGATTCCTTCTGGGTTGTTTATCTCATCTCCCTTCCTGTGCATCTCAACCAGGCCATAATGCTCACAGATGATCAAATTGAATAACTATGCACTGACTGAGCTGCGTTTTCATGTGTCGCAGTAATAAAATGCCTGTCTAGTACAATAATCTGGCGGCCTGAGTGACTTGAGGCTCTGCTATAGGACCGACGATGACTGATGTGTTCAGGGACCTGCCCTTTCTCACGTTACACACACAAACGCATATTTAGATATGAGATTGTTAGCCGTGCCGCTCAAGTGTTTGTGTCTCTGTGTGTGCAGTCTGGTGTCAGTGGCAGAAAGCGTCACATCAGCAGTGATTTATGAGCAAGCTTCCCCCTCTAACCTATAAGTGGCTTAATGAACTCACCAGCAGGGATGCCCGGCGTCGCCTGGGGAGGACTTTGGGTGCTCACTGGGTGCAACGTTAATGACATGACACGAAAAGCAAAACACAAATATATTTGTGTTTCATTTAATTCTGACATATAAAGAAGATATTTTCTTCTTTTTTTTCAAATATATTTGCTTTTTCTTTAAATTGAAGATCATTCACAGACTGACATCTCCTATATTTTATATTACTTATACAAACAAATACACATTCAAACTCACTCAATGACACTGCTGAAGGCTTCTTCCCGTCCTTGAGTGAGTGTGTGCGTGTGTTTGTGTGTGTGTGTGTGTGTGTGTGTGTGTGTGTGTGTGTGTGTGTGTGTGTGTGTGCATGAGACAGAGACCGGACAGGTGTTTGATGCCTGTCAGGCAGACAGGAATAGTGGGTTGACATCATGTGTTAGTTTG
>CAAKHC010014782.1:0-19310 GCA_901007825.1 Macroramphosus scolopax | reverse complement strand
GTGTGTGTGTGACAGTGTGTGTGTGTGTGTGTGTGTGTGTGTGTGTGTGTGTGTGTGTGTGTGTGTGTGTGTGTGTGTGTGTGTGTGTGTGTGTGTGTGTGTGTGTGTAACGGATAAACCCGGCAGCCTCGAGACCTATTTACAGAAATACGTGTGGGAAACAATATCAGAAGTAGTGATGTGTCGTATCTGTGAGTCGGCTCCTTTAAGTGAACGATGGGAGACTGTTTTTGATGCTATAACATTTCTCTTAGATATGATCTATATATATATACATATATATAATGTAAAATGATAGTATACTGGAAATGATAAGGTTAATTATTAAACATTAATATTCTTATGCATACACTAATAATAGGTGGAAACTGCTTCTCTCTCTGTTGTGTAACTGTGGGATCTTTTTTTTTACTATATTTTTTATAAAAATCTAAAAGTGTGTTTCCAAGTTAGAAAAGGTGCCACACAGGAACGCATACACGCACACGTTTATGCCCACCGGCTCGTCCTGGCAGATCTTGACACACACTCAGGAGTTACAGTGGAAATGTTTTGGTGTGTGAGATAATAACACACATACAGAGCTCAAAGCATCATGTCAGCAGCAGATTACCACATCCATCTCTATAGTTTATAGCAGTAAAAAGTCTATCTGGGCTTTTAATGATTTGTTATCTTTGATCATCAGCACCAGGCATGTACCAAGAGATTCTGGGCCGCATGCAATTGCAAAATTTTGCGCGCAATCAACCGATCGATATTATCTGGTAAAATATTTTGCTGCTCCAGTTTTCAGCCCTGACAGTCGCACTAGGTTAACCCATTTCATGGCAAAACTGATAGTGAGAGTATTTTTTTATTTACTGCAAAGTGTCCAAACCACACAACCTCATTTAAATGTTGGTTTGCACTGAGAGACATTGACACCAAAAACATGTAACAGTCAGCCAAAATCCTTATCTCGGACTACGTGGAGTCGGACGCCTGCGTTTCACTTCTGAAACTAAGATTAAGCGAACAATGTTTTATATTTTTCACTGTCAACAAATCACAATTAATTGATATAAAGGAACAATTTACTGTGTGCAAAGGAGTGACTCACTGATTGGTTATCAATGCTTTTATGCTGCATTAGACGTTGAATACACAGGCAATATTTGTGGTGTGTCTGCAGCAGAGATGATGAATTTCCATTCTTCAATCTACCTGCAGCTTTATGACCTTAACTGTGCATTTAGGGGCATTTCTTCCCAACATGCATTTGCTGTACAAACACTAGTAGTCAGAGGAGTCCGTTCCATATCAGTCGGAGCGGGAGGTTCGTCCGAGATCGTCTCAAGATGTTCGTTCATACAATACCGCGTATATAGTTTAAGACTTGGGGAAATAGTGGAGTGAGTGAAGCAGATTAACGCGGTACACCTACTCAACTGGTGTGCACCCTCCCAGTCTTCTGCCCTGCCGGTTGGCCTGGGATGCATTAGAGGCCGGGGTAGAGGCCGCCCTGAGTGGCCTTCATTAGAAGCAGCGTTCCCCCCTCCACCTTCCCACCCACATGCGCACACACACACTCCCCTCCCACAAAGGGAACACTGCATGTCTCCGTCAGAATAAAAGCCAGCCCTGGATCATAGATCAGACATGTGTAGTGCATGCCTTGCCTGGTTTCTGGACTTGTGAGGAGGGCGCCTGCCAGAGCTGCCACACACACAAACACACACCACACACACACACACACAAACTCACTCAGAGACAGCACAGACATGCATCGCAATGAATGACAAAGAGCAATGAGCTCCGATATTAAAGAGCATAGAGGATGAACAGGGAGGCAGCGAGAGATCCGGAAAGTGTGTGTGTGTGTGTGTGTGTGTGTGTGTGTGTGTGTGTGGGGAGCTGAGACAGTGTTAGGGGCCGTCAGGAGTGCCCTGTGTCACCATCACCTCATAAAGCATCCTAATGGACGTCGCTCCTATTTGTCAAAGAGAGAGACAAATGAAAGAGAGGCAGCGTCAGGGAGGGGGCGAAAGAGAAAGTGAGAACAACATTTTGGAGAAAAATGGTGTGTGCTATCATGTTACCGGCTTTCAGAAGACTATAAAAGGCTTACGCACATGTGCCTGCATTTACAGTTACACGGACACACACACACAGACACACACACATTCGTACAGCTATCTTAGTGAGGACATTCATTGAAGTACCCGAACCATCACATGAACCCAGACCAAAGTCTAAGCTCACCCCTCAAACAAAGCCTTTAAAAGCGCCTCAGAAGATGAGGACCAGAGGTTTAAAACTCCAAATGGTCTGACGCCGACTCCCGTTACACACAATACAAACATGGTCATCCAATTCTGTTGAGGTGATAAGAAATGAATTGCATCGGGAAATGAAATGGATTTGTTTTCTGAGCATGAGCAGTGTGCCGTCTTCTATCCTTCTGTGGTTGAATATCAAGTCTTTATATCAATTAATCATTTGTTTACGTCACATATTGCCGCCAGGCCAGCAGGCGAGTGAGTCCAGTGGTGCAAACAGGTGCCACAAGAAGAATAAAGGCGCAGTTTGATAGTTAATTAATGATGCAGACGGAGTGCATTTAACTTTTAGTGTGTCGATAAGTTCTACCATGTGGCGTAAGTAATAAACATCTTGGCCACATGATTGCAACATTATAAAAAGGGAATAAGTTGGCATTTTATAAGAATAAGTAGCAAAACAAAAACATTTGTAGATTTGTTTTGAATTTCAGGTGTGAGTCATAATGGACCGGTTAAAGTGATCATTTGTGCGTAAGCTAACGAGCCGGCCCCGAGCTCGGCCCGCACACGTCATGCCTCCTGATACTATTTTGCACCTAAAGAGCCGACGGGGAGTCACTGCAACGCGAAGGGACCGTGGTTCTACTCCAATCTATTTCCGGAGCTCTTCACCCGGTGACAGTGAGTCACTGTAGCATGAAGGAGCTGCAGCTGTACCAGAGGGCAGCGTCTGGAGTCATCTACCTTACTCTCCAGAGCTCTTCACGCAGCAGTAGCAGCAAAAAAAAAGGAACTATACTATACTAGAGCCCCCGTTGCATTGAGTTATGCAGCGTAGCAATGGGGCAGCAGCCCAGAGCGGCCACCTACAGAGGAAACTCATCCCGACCATCAAAGCTTGAGAGCACAGGTGAGTGTTAAATTGAGAGTTGCACCCTCACGCTAAAGAAGTTAGCGTGTCCTTGTCTCTCACACGGCCCGACGTTGCCCCTGCATGGTTTGGAGTGCAAATTATGACGAATCAGTTGTTTGGCTCGGAAACAAAACGACAGTTTAGTATCACCTTAAAACACACACACACACACACACACACACACACACACACACACACACACACACACACACACACACACACACACACACTTGTTTTTTCTGAAGTTCGGTTGCCTTTTTTTTTTTTACTTAATCAAATTGTTTGAATATTGAATATTTCTTTCACAACTATGCAGCTGATAGAAACTCAGCTCACATTGCAATGGATTCACTTTAAACTGGCTGCATCTCAAATCGGTCCTCACAAAGATAGTCTGCTTGCACACGCTGGAATATTTCCTTTAAACTGATCAAGCTGTGAGATTGTGCGACTGCTTCACGCGGGGCTGCTGCGACACACGCTCACACGCACACAGTGTCTCAGTTAACCGCTGTGCATCTGCTTTAGAGGAACATCCTGCCCCACACGTTGCTCCATACATGCTGGTGTGCTCGCAAGCTCGTCTGTCACATCCAAAAACCCATGTCTGAACCACAGGAAATCAAATGTGCACACAAATGTACGAACACATGCGCACACAGGTAATGAAACATGCGGCATTCTGACATACAAAACTGCACCTCTGAAAAAAAGCAGAAGACACACAGACATATAAGTCACGTTTCAACAATCCCGACTGCAGCGTGGCTGCAATCAGCCCATGTTAGCACATGACATCCTGATGATACATTCAGGTCAATTGGATAAGTTGGGGTTTGTACAAGACCATGATCTGCTCTATTTTGGTCTGGCTGGAGGTGAGATGTGTGTGTTGAGTGTTGGGGCATTCGGGGTAACTTAGGTCACGGGTTTACGGGTGCGAGAATTTGAAGCTGCCTCCACCTCCAGCTGCTCGGGTGCCGTGATGTGGTGCTGCTGCACCTCAAAGCCGAATGTGAATTTACCACACTGGGGAAGACAAGTGGTTCACAAACACCCAGGTTGAATGCGATAAGCAAAACATGGTAAAACCAGGAGGCTCTTATTTTGAAAGGACAACCAAAACAATCATGTCCTGTATATTTCTACAATACCTGCAACACTGAAGAGCAGCCTGTTATATCCAAAGCAAACATCCCGTATTATTAATAATTTACAGCCAGATATGTAGTTGAGATAATGGTTTTAATGTTTGCACAGCTTTATCACCCTCAGCTACTGCACGTCACTCTGACTTGTTATTTTAATTTGCTTAAACCGACTCCTTATCTCGAAGTCTCACGTTATTTAGAGCGAGCCAGCTCGTATCGTCCTGCAGTGTTCGGCACATGACAGATGCACATTAAGCTGTTTAAAACAACTTCAAAAATGCATTTCTCCCTATTTGAATAACTAAATATAAATGTTTAAATCCTGAGTTTGACATGCTGTGATGATGTGACAAAATGCATTTATTCGGTGCTGCATTTCACGAGGTACACAGGATCTGTTTCACAGACATAAATTAGCCTGCGCCGCTCGTTGCCAGTGGTTGTGAGGGTTTTGAATCGACCCGCTGTAAAGGAACCTGGATGTTCAGTCTTTGTGTTGGCACGGTTTCTAAATAACAGGAAGAGCTCGGGTGAAAAGGATGGAGGGCTTCCTACTTGTAAACAAGGTAAATTTGTCTTGCTTGCAGGAGATGCCAGTGCAGCTGCACGTGCCACAACTTTGCGCACTTAATTATGATCCTCAGTCTAAACTCTCGTCACGCAGCGATCTGCTCAGTGTCTGTCCACGTGCAGCGACTGCGGTCTCCTACTGTTACAGCCCATCACAGGGGTTTCTGTTGATTTGCCACAGGTTACTGTACACACACGCGGCGCTCCTCAGGAACTGTGGGATACGGCCGGCGCGCTGTGTGGCGACATGAAGCCCCCTTCCCCTCCTCTATATGTGGTTACCACAGTCTCCATGTCTGCTGGAGCCAATAAATAAATAATGGGCCCGGTGATCACTTCCAACCGTGATACTGCATGCTAAAAACCACTGCATCTGGGAGTGCCTCGCTCACAATGACAACAACTCGGACGCGCACATGCGCACAGACGCTGATTAATGCTGAGCTGGTAACATGCAGCTGCAACTTCTCTAAGAAGTCGGATCTCATCACATCTAATGGTCTCAACTGTTTGTCTGCTCCGTCTGCACTTCAAGTCTTATGACAAGTTAGAGATTTTAAACATTTATTTTTGTTTCTACTTCCTCCCTGATGGTGCCAGTGCTTCTGAAAACACTGAAAACTGAGCTTGAGATTCTTTGTGTTTCTGTTTGAACATTTATAAGATTATACGATGCTGGATTGAAAGTGAGATATGATTTAAGTTACCGGGGGTAGCGTGGAACTGGCCAGTCAGAGGTGTGAATGTGCATTCGGGACACCGGACCTGTGTGCGCAGTCTAAAAAAAGGGCTCCCGTGGCCCATCCTAGAGGCAGGAAGGACCATGGTGTTTGATGCAATGACGGCCGCTTCATTATAAAAGCCTCCTCAAGTCCCACGCTGCATTCCACGTTTATGGGGAACATATGGGGAAGCCTGCAATTTTTAGACCACAAAATAAGCCCCTTTGCAGCTGGACGCACGACCGCACTGGGTCCTTTTTGCCTTGCGAGCCACACCCGAGAGGCGTAGGACCACTGACAGTGATTAAACCACCACAGTTTTCTCAGCAAAACAGGAGTTATATTAAGCTTAAATACAGGGGCTTGATAAACAAGGCCTGGGCAGGAGGGAAAAAAAAGAATTGAGTGAAAGACGGCCACAATGATCTTCAGACTATTTTTCCCCTCACAGTCATGGGCAGTGCAAAAAGCCATGAGATACATTTCAAAACATGAAGCAGATGTTTACCTAGACAAAGAGGAAAAAACACAGCGGACAGAGGATCGAGGAGGCCTGGCTCTTTCTTCATATGTTAGTTTGGACAAAACTACAATGGAGCCAGTTCTCCTTCTTGCACAACGCTGTGGGAATCGTCCTATAATGGTTTTTGCTTTTTCTCTTTTTTCCCCGTCGAAAATCCAGATGCAACCTCTTTCCTTTCCACAAGTGGACACCGAGAAGGAAATTGACATTAATCCGAAACAGCCTCGTCTTTTGAAGACAACAAGCAGAAAAGTATATTTCTCACTTGAATGAGATCCGAAAAACAAAACAACATGAATTATTACCAGCAACATGTCACTTGCACGGTAAATTATCATTGAACTGAAACAACCACAAGCTCCTGAACTGTAAATCCAATGATGCAACAACAAAGCTGCAAATGTTCACGGCTTCCTGAGGTTTTCTTTAGGACTTCAGAATTCTTTATAATGCAGCACAACGCTTTAGTCGACTCGTCTGTGGCGTTTCAGAGAGCAGCGTTTCCTCGTGGACCCGTGAGACAGCTCTTGTTCTGCAGCGAGTCAGAGCTGTAATCTGTCCCTGGGCCTGGCAGGCTGAGGCAGAGGCCATGTCGAGAGGCAACAGAGGTGTTAGAAGAGGAAGCCTCGCTGTATGTGAGGTTAAGTCAGAGGCCTGTAGTGGCCGTGTGGACAGACTGATAAAAGCCCTGGGGCCGCGGCTGTGGCCTCAGCGTTCGGCCACACTTGCCGACACGCCGTGTCATTTAGCCCGCGCTGCCGCCTAACTGAACGGCAACTGCTCATTTAAAGGGCAATGTGGGCTACCAGGAAGAGCGGCAAGCTCTCTCACACACACCCGGAACACCGTACTGTATATACACATACAAACACATGCTGTGGTCAATGCAGCAGTTTTGTCCAGCAATTAGCCGAAATAACGTGGGCTGACGTCTGTATACAAAGCAGTGTGAAACACACACAGAACATAAACGCGTTGCATTGCCACACATGCACGCAGGTTGCCAGGGAAAACAATCGGGTCACATGATTGTCCAGACGGCGGTCGGGTCTGCTGTCTGTTCGCCAGACATGTTCAGTGTCTCGCTGGTAGACAGGAGAAAGGAGAGAGGAAGTTCGGATACCACAGGTTTTTCGAAGGCCGGTGATTTGTGCATTCACTTACACAGACTGGCTCAGACACACAAGCAATACTGCACAATTGTCAGGTTAGCATAACCTCAGCCAGCAGTTAGTCTTCCTCTGCACACTTGCCGCTCTGCTCGTAAGTTCCTTTCTGCATGATTCTGAAGGAATATGAATCATTTCCTGTTTTCTCATAACGGCAGTCGACACTTTCAGGCTATTTGCAAACAAAAAAAAAAAGAAAAAAAAGAAAAAGAAAGGATGGCTTTGATCTTCAATCAGTTCTCAGGCTGAAGCTTTACGAGCAGTTCGAGTAGCCAAGTGTGAAATGGTGTTTAAAATCCTCTTATTATGAAAAACGTGTGAAAACCACAATCAGGTTAAATCACTCTGCGCTTTGAGGGGGGTAAAGATCCTGCACACGTCCACCAACACTATTTCTCTTCTTTATTTTTAGTACCGCACTAGCAAACTGTAGAAAACCCCCCAGAAATATCATAGAAACAGCACGTTTTCATGCAGAAATCAACCCGGCGAGCAGAGAAAAAGACAGCAGAAATAAAAGAAAGATGAAAGAGGAGCATGTGAGTGGAAGAACCAGTCAGAATCGCGCTTTTGCTACTGCTGCTTCTAATGAGACTACGATTACGATACTATCAAGTGGTAAGTGAGGGTGGAGGTTTTGCAGGCCCAAAAACCACTGGTTCTTACAAACACAGATGTGCTGTGAGTCAGACAAACAGAAAACTAGCACAGGACATACATGCACAGTCAAGAACAACACGCTGCCCTGCCAGCGGGGACGGACGCCGCAGCTATCTCCCATTTTCTCTTCATCTGCTCCTCCTTTTATCCTAGCTGTGTTTGCGTTTGGCCCGAGACGTTCGAATGCCTCTCCACTTCTTCTACAGCGGTTTGAGTGCTCTGTGAAAACCTCAGAGAGCCGCAGTGGCGTAGGCCGCTGCCTGGTTTGAACTCAAAAGAAAATAGAATGTTTCCAAAAACATGGACGCCCAATGAAAAGTGAGAGTGAGGAGTTCGAGATGGAGGAGCATGGAAAGTTAAAAACTGAATTGGAGAAACCAGAGAAAAAGCCAAGACGATGGGAAAGGAAGCGAAGAGGGGAGGGAGAGGCCCCGGTGACCTCACGTCACATGTGACGTGGGCTCCACCACTCACGGAGGGGAGTGTGTGTGTGTGTCTCTGTGTGGAGGATGGCGAGGAGGATGCAGATACACTGTGGCTTTTAGCTTTTTACTAGCACCGACGCTCGAGTCAGGCCACGGTTGTGGGAGAGAAAGAGTGAGAAAGACCACGCTATCAGGCTAGCTTGCTAACCTCAGACCCCCAGCACGCTGCTTGACAGAGGACCACAAACCCAAACTCTCCGCCTGTCCAACTTCCAACACCCAGGCTCAATTCGCTGGGCCCCATCTCATCTCCAGCTCTGGTGAGTCCACCTCAACTACTGTTTGGTTCTCTCTTCTTTCCTCCCTCTGACCTTCTTCTTCTTCTCCTCTCCAAGTCTCTCTGAAACCTCTCCTTTTGCTGCTGCTAACACACGCTGCCGCTCTCTCTGCAGGCTTGTGGCTTGGGATTCCTGCGGTAGTCGCAAAACCCTAGATTCTTGGTTGCAAACAGTCTCCGAGCTGCAGGAGTTTTGTTTTCTTGTGCTCCTCTTTTCTCTCCCTGGTGCTCTTGTACTCTCTATTTCAGTCCTCCTTTTTTTCTTCTCCTCCAAGGTTGGTGGAGGTCGGCTGCAGCGAGGCTCGACACCGCTCAGGCTCCTCTGCCATGGCATCCAACAGCATATTTGACTCCTTCTCCAACTACAGCAGCAGTCTACTCAGAGGTGAGTGCTGATCCTCCCCTCTCTCCCACCTCTATCCACATCGTTGCCTGCATCATCATCCACCTACAATCCAACACTGTTCAGTCGTTCTGCATGTGCAGCCCTACCGGTTCGACGGCTGCTTCTCCACCTCAACATCGAAATGTTGCTATGTGCATCTGATTTGTGTGAGTGTGCGTCTGTCCACTCAGATGTGCACTGAGTGAGGATATGGTTTGCACGGTAGCCCTCATCATGCCGACTGATACGGCCCTTAAAGGCCTTTGCCTCTTCGCTCCTGTGTTTTTCTGTAGGCTTGATGGAGCAGTGCCATAATGGGATTCTCACCACAGACATTCATTATCAAGTGAAACTCTCTGCTCTCTGTGAGAATACGAGCTCCATGTGACCGGGCGCTTTACTGGAACACAGCAATACAATAAAAGAGCGAAGGGAAAGAAAAACATATTAAGCTCTCTCACTCTGCTTTACTTCCAGGAGGTACTTTTGGTCTGTGTGGTGAGGTGAGTGCACTATACTTGGCGACGTGAGCCTCAATGAAGAAGCCATTTGTTGCCATGGCGATTCCAATCAGACAGCTTTTTACTCGCAAACAGCGAAGTTCCTGCGTGCACATGAAGTAGAAGAACTTTTTCATTTGAATTCTGCCTGTTCCTGTAAGTGATGGTCAGACTGGTCACAGGTAGTCAGAAGAATCTTCCCAATTAAGGCGTCTTCGCAGTGTTAATTAGAGACAGCCGCAGGGAAACCAGCTCCAAATTGTTTGCAGAGTATGATCTTAAAATGTCTTGAGCCTCACACACACAGTCAGTCAGTCAAACGCACACACACACCCAGTACATCTGTGGCTCACATGAGACCAATCCTCTGATATCCTGAGTGGAACCGCAGTGACAGCGGATGATGTTCCAGTGTTCTCACATCTTTTACAGACACTGTCGGCGTTTATAACTTCCTCTTGACAAGTCTCCGACCTTTTCTCCTTTTCTTCCCGACAACCACCGGGTCTGCATCCCCTTATCTCCTCGCTGTTTACAGACCGCTGACTTCAGGTTTCCTCCACGCTGTCTATCAGGCAGCCGTTTTAACTTCTAACGTAATGTGTTTTTTTGAGCGCCTGATTTTGATTTGGAGCCCGGGACACGGGGGGGGGGTTTCGAGACAGTAGGGCAAAGAGGGGAAAAAGAGACAAGCGTTCGAAGATGTAATCACCGTTGGAAATCATTAGTGAATATGCAATATCCTTTTACAATTCATTCTGTCAGGAGTCTGAAGCCGAAACGCCGGAGAACAAAGGCCAAGTGTCATTAAATCCTCCAGTTTAATCTAAAAGCTTTTCAAATCAGGACTACCTCATGTAAGCAAAATACCCCAGTGGTTAGTTTAACAACTTGCATTACACAGGCAGAGCAATTTGGCAAAGGTTCTTGTTTTTTTAGACTCAAATCAAACTGAAATTAAGAGGAACGTTAAATGTCTGGCAGCTCTGACTGTTACACTGCTCATGGAAACACTGTTGTAAGCAACATCTCATTTATTTGAGAAATGACAGAAATGGAAGATATTAAAGAGTGATTAGAATGTTAGAAGAATCTGATTTTCATGATTTAAATCAGCGATGAAAACACAGTTTTTCATTTCGTTTGTGATAATGAAGTGAAACACCATCACAACCGTGTCAGTGCCGTCTGTTCGGTGCTATGTTGGTAACTCATGTCACATCTCCCAACACGGACGTAGAGCACATACAAGCATGTGATGTGCAACATTAGATGCACTGCGTGTGAGAAGCGAGAGGACGTCTCACCTCAGAAACCTCAGTCCTCTGCTGAAACTCATGCAGACACATGAACCTGCACACACACACACACACACACACACAGAACCTGTGACACATGCACACCAAGTCGCTAAGAGAGCAGACAGAGCAGCTGTTGTTCTCATGGCGTCTGACTTCTGATAGAGTGCAAGACAAAGTTAATGTCCGACCGTTGTGAGGCGGAGAGATGGAGAGCTTTGCACCGCTGAAGCGTTAATCTGATGCAGACTCAGTGTGCTGCTGCAGCTCGCTGATGGGAAACCACAATGAGGCTACACCTGCTAACCCTCATACAGCAGCACCACTATTTAATCAGAGCATTTCTGACACAAGCGTACGTTTTAAGGAATAGGGGTTATAAAAAAAAATGATTTTCTGCTTCTGAAACGGAAATGTAGAAACTTTACTGAGTTTCTGATGCTGACATGCCGTCAGTGTTTGCGTCAGATGAAACTGGGTTCACAGCAGCTGTGACTGGACCCGTGAGGTGGGTCACGTCCCCGGCTGTGTCACCGCACTTCCCTCCGCCTGTGTTCCTTGAAGGCTATTTTATACAGGGGTCTATTTAACTTGTTGCGCTCTTGGGAGCCAGCTCCCTTTGTGGCCCCGGTTTATTAGGGTGGGAATGGTTTTATATGTTTGGCTTATTGCGCTGCATGAATGGAAGTGTGCACTTGTGTGTGAGAAAAGCACAGCGCCTCACCGCACTTGTAGCGGGGTTATTTTTGAAGGATTCTGGGAGGTGGTCTGGTTTGTTCAACAACTTTTTTGGGGGACTTTAAAGCCTCGGAGACCCATGCACAGTGTGAGAAAAGACACTTGGAATCACTCACAAGGGATAAAACTTAATTTCAAAGCTTAGAACCAATGACACATAAAAGGGGAACGATACAGTAGCTCAACAAAGGAACATATGCCGAGCACATGGCTGGCCTCTGAATTTATTAATACCATGATTAAGATTTTTTTTCCTTCTCTTAAATGAACAAGCTTGATTGGAGGCTATTGGAAGTGTGTGAGGCCCCCAGAGCGACGCCAGAACATGAAGACGGGCTGAGCAAGCTGAAATCTGTAACCAGATATTAACCAGAGTTTCAATATTCTAAAGTGAAAGCAAATAATAGAAAACTCATGAAAGCCACGGATCCTGTCTCCAATTTAGCTGGGCACAATATCTATTTATAAAACTCTGAAGGCAAATTGGACAGAGGGAAGGCTCTGGACTTGATTAGGTCTGTAAACGTTTTGGAGGTACTTATTTACTTTTTGGTTTGTCTCGCCGTTTTCACCGTCTGTCAACACGACTTTATGGGGAGCACTTTCAGGGTTTGCCAGTCAGATGGCTTCCAGGTAGAGCTCGCAGAGGGGTGTAGCTGATTATGTGGTCGACTAATCCCGAGCCCGCCTCCGCCCTTTTGGCTCCGACCAGCTTGTTCGCGTAGTGTTGCGTTGGTCAAGGTTAAAGTCGTGCTAAGTGTAGTAGTAAATACAATTTTCTGGTGGTCGGCAAGCAACCACAGGGGCCGGATCCTTCGCTGCCAATCTGATAATAAAGATTTAGGCTGTAAAGGTTTCTCCGACTGGGGGGGGGAAACCTGTTTCCAAAGGTTGAGCAACTTCTATCAACAAACATTCCTGGAGACGGGTGCCTGGATGTGAAGTTTATATGTGTCTGTAATCCCGCTGGAAAGTAAACTGGAGGTGCGTCATGTCCAGTGAGCGGCTAATGTAATCTGAGGCAGGCAGGAGGAACACTGGACCCGGCGTCTCGGCCTCCTGAACACAGTTGACTCAGTGTTAGCCGGCATGTCGGAGCCGGTGATGTGATGGAGCCTGGCAGCTCGGAGAGCAGTGATGGATGCGGAACACGTTCGCTGATGTCACCGTCGGAAGAAACAAACAAAAGTGGATATATTTCACAGTCTCACATGATCGCGAAGACGGCCGGTTAAAGATATATTGGAATGAGGGACATGTTATATAATGAATATAATGAAAATCATGTTAGAGGAATTTGTAATGTCTGGACCAGTTCCTCTGATTGGGATCTTCAGGAAGAAACTTCATGTCGGCAGGAAAATATGCAGTCTGCTTATATAATTGGATAACGAGGTGGAAATGATCAGAATATAAAATTCTTTAGCTTAATTTTCTAAAAAAGTCGTGCCCGTTCCCGGATGAGGTTTGTCTATTTTCTATGAGTCATTTCTTTATGGTAAATTCGCTTCCCTTTATGAGCTGATAATATTTCATATAAACCCTTATTTTAAAATGATTAAAACTGCATCAGCGTTATTAGGCTCTTCGTGAGCTCATTCTTCGTGCATGTCGGACGACCGAGTGTAGGAAATGTTCTGTTTCTTAAGTTTGTTTTAAACCCTACGCCCTAAACCACAGGCCACAGCTTACGGTAAGCGGGGCTGGAAATGCAGAAAAAAAACAGCTATTATTGTAAACTAAGTTGATATTATTAACCTAAACGTATGCAGGAATCATGTTGGGGAACTTGCTTGAAAAATACAGAAAACTTGGAGTAGATTATTTGTTTCGTATAAGTTTTGACTGCTGCATGTAGAGCTGCGACCTGAGTTTGACTCAGATGAAGAGGACCCCACCCTGTATCGTTAACACAACGTGATCAACAACATCCTTTCTTCTGAAGTGAGAGCGCCAAAAAGCAGAAAACCTCCTGTGACTAAGCACAACGTCCATTGCAGTGCACTTTTGTTCTTTTGCATAACTGCAAACCCACAAATAACCTTAATGGGCGTGCATGGGTCAAAATGGAAATGAGTCAAACTTATGCGGATCCCACATGTCCCGAAACATATAAGCAGCTTTTTCTTTTTCTTTTTTTTTTAGAGGGAAGACAGGAGGAAACCAGCGTTTGGATTCAGCCGACAGATTTAAGGCTCGGAGGAAGTCATTCTGTCACCATCAAAGAATTAAAAGGATTGTTTTTCACAGACAAAAAAAAATCCTCCACTTCATTATGAGCGACTTTAATCGTGCTCAAAACATCCTTATAGCTTAACCCTCTTCCCAAAAGCAATAAAGAAAAAACTTAATTACGGTGGAGGAAAAAATGCAGCTAATGATAGGATGTGAGAAGCTGCAGGCAATGAAATCTTTTCTGATTCTCTTACTTTCCCAGATCTTTTTTTTCAGCTTGTTTACATACAGTTAATTGTCGTTACTGCAATAAAACATGTTTCTGGGTTGCTCCGCCCTTCCCCACAAGCATATTTTTAACCGCAGGGAATCGATTTTTGTAGAGACTGCACTTCAAAAAATGGGATTTTTGTTTTCTCTTGGCCTTTTTTTTTTTTTCTCGTACTGACAGTGCTGCTAACTGCGTCAGTAATGGCCCACCTAATTGTTCTGTTCTGCTCGGCACTGCAGAGGGAGGTTGCAGAGTCTCAGCTTTTATCATTATCATTAACAGATGCTTGATGGGCCGACGTCGAGGAGCAACCAGCAGGCGAAGCATCGCGTTGATATCTAAAAGTACAGCATCGAATCTCATATCTTATTTTGCAAAAATGCTTATTCGGCACTTTTCTATATCATTATGTGTCCAAACATTTTGTGCAAATATTAAAATTTTCTTTGCTTGATAAGCTTTGAGGTTGTGATCCAACAATCATCTTACCAAACGAGTCATCATCCCTGCGTCGCAGCTGCTTTTGACCGATGGTAAACTCTTGCAAACTTGTACTTTCTTTTCAGACGCTCACTTCCATATCTGGTTCAGTAGGACGCACCGAGCCAGGGATTCCCCGTCATGTGCTCTCTTCTCCATATGTCTGTCTGGTGTTGAGGTCACTCCGTCTGCTGTGTGTATTCCAGCCGTCACGAGCGCAGACGCAATAAGGCATTTTATTGTACGTCTCGGTGATGTCACATATACTGTACATGCAGCAACACACACACACACACGCACGCACAGGAATTCACCACCTGATGTTTTCCCATGCTGAGTCAGAGAGGAGCGGTGCGTATCCACATGATGACTGAGACGTTTTCCCCCTTTCCTAATGCTGTCTGAGTCCACAGTAATAGCAGGTCAGGACCAACATACGCTGTCTTAATGCCTGAGTCCAGCAGAATTTCCCACATGGTGACTAAACAGCAGCAATTAAAACATATCAGTGACGGCCCCTCTTGACTTTATGAAGTGAGAATGTGTGCCTTGAGCTGAGAAAGTCTTGTACCAACTGGACTAAAACCAGTGAGCCATTCCTGTGAGACATAACCAAGTACAGAGTATGATCCAGAAAGTGGTTGTTAAACCGTGACTCCACTGTTTTGTAACACAATCAGAGCGGCGTCCTTACAAATTCTGACATGTTAAAAATGAATGAAATCCCTGTGATATTAAACTATTCCTCATTTTAATGGGGAGTCCCCTCGGGCTTCGTTCCCACAGCATTTGGATCCGCGACAGCTCGATGTGCTAACACTGCCAACCTGGCAGAGGGACGTTTACGTTAGATGGCCTGCCGGACTCGAACACAACCTCTCCCTCTTTAATCAGCGCGATGACATAAGAGGCAGACAGCGAGCCAGTCATTCAGTCGGTATAAAGTTTGATTAACCTAATCACCAGGCAGCCAGACTCCGCGCTGCTGATTGGATTTACAAACGCTCCTTGTCATCGTTGTGTCATTAGCTCGTCGTTAGCTGCGGCCGCCTTGACGTGGAGCAGCGACGTGCCGGGCCTAAACACTGCAATCAGGGGATTAGTGTGCAGTTACAGCGAAGCCTCAATGGACCCCTCAGGCTCTGAGTCGAAGGAGAGAAGACCTGCCTTAGTATACAACCTACACATGGCCAGGGTGCTAACTGTACACGGGCAACGCCACTACTGATTAGGGATGCGGATGATGAGAGGAAACATTCAGTCACTTCAGACGCACGGGCTGTTTCCGGGGCTCCAATTAAGCCAAGTGCTTGCAGTGATTTGAATGGAGCGACTCCATTGAAAATACATTTTAGCCTCCAATTAGGTTTGCTTCATCTAGCACTGGGAGCGAAGCCCAAAGACATCACAGGAACTCTTTTGCATGCAACACAGTCACACGCTGCAGAGAGGCTCTGTGACACGGAGGTGATTTGTTTTTCCTTTTGATTGATTTAGAAATTAATTCGGAGTGATTGGCGGTAATCAATTACAAAGCAAGATGGGGAGGGAAGACAGTTTAAATGTTTGACTTCTCTCCTGAGCTTCTTGGCTCGCAGGCCCAGAGCCGCCACACCCTTGTTTCCTTACGATGAAAAGCCCCGAGGGCCAGCCGAGCGCTTTCCAAGAGCTGTCTCGCGTCTGCAGAGGAAAGTGGCACGGACATTCGTCAGGAAACCAGCGTCAGGGTTCCTGCTGGAATCCGGTCGGATTCTGCGAATCAGATGCTGCTATGGAAGCTGAACCCTCTGAAGACGGAAATAAATGCAAATTCAATATTCGGGGGCCCTTTGAAGTGCGTTTACACTTGAATGAGTGTGACAGAACCTGGAATGACCCTGTTTGAATGAATCCCCTAACAGCGACATCAGGAGTTGAAAGGGACGGCCAACATCGAGAACTTGGAAAAACGTGCTGTCACACATTCGCAGACAGCGGAGGGAACCACAGACGTTTGTCTCCATCGCAAGCTAATACAAAGTGCAGAGAGGAACTGGTTGGCAGCCTTCTCCTTTAGCGTTCATGCCATTCATTTCATACCTCCCCATGTTCCTTAAGAGTCGTCGTAACAGGGACATATTCTCCCAAAAAAAAAAAAAAACAACAACATGTGGCTTTTGTTGCATGGAGGAATGAACAACAGCATTCCATGTGCAACCACATCAAAGGTCCCCCTCGCCATGGGGCTTAATGAGGGCAGATTGTCTGTCTTGCACCCCCCCCCTCCCCTTCCCCTCCCCGACATGGCAGTAATTAACCAAAGATCTCAAACTAACACTCTTCTTCTTTATTGCCTCTTCATCTTCATCACTTTTGCTCATGTCTTCACTCTAATCTCCTAATTTTTCTCTTCGGGTCCCAGCGAGAGGGGACAGCCAAGCACAAAGGGGCATTGTCTGCTGGTGAAAATGTGGTTTACAGGCTCCGCTGTAATAGCTCGGTGGTTGCTGGAAGCCAAGCGCACTTCCTAATATTCGGCTCACATGCGATTTCATTTTGAGAAAGAGACTGAGCTATGGGGCTTTGCCTTTGTGTGAGAGGGACGCCTCGCAACTTATTTTCTGAGCCGACAGCCTCCCTCACCCCCGCCCCGATCTTCACCCCCTCTTCCCCTCTCTGGTGGCGCTACTATATTTGTGTGGGATCTCTGGCGTTGGAAAGGGGTAGACGCAGGCTGCGTTGCCAGTCAAACGTGTTTGGGCTGTCAGACTGAATGGCTTCCAGCGCTGCGATCTGTCTCCTCTCCTCGTCAGCGAGAGCTGTTTGATCTGACAGAGAGACTCCATTAGAGACACGGGGAAGTTCAACTGCTGGGAGTTTGGATGGCTTCAGCAGTCAGAGTAACGGCCCAGAGAGGAAAAGGTTTGCACACGCAGTCTGGTTGCAATCTCGGTGTCTGTGCTGCGTATCTATAAATGTCTCTGAGCATTACTTGTCATTAATACTAGGTGTGTGTGGTTACACGCTGCAGCTAGCGACATAGGAAAGCCCTAGTGGGCCGACATATTTCAGGGTTCTGTGTTGGGCAAAGGGCGACGATGCATCGGGTAATGATATCATAAATGTTCAGGGCCGCTGAGCTGCAGTGGAAGAGGGAGGAAGATTATTTGCTGAGGCGAGTGATATGTGCTGTCCTCGACGCACACCATAGTTTCTCTCACAGCGGTGATGACTTCATAAACCTATGCCGAAACAGACCAGACCCTGGTGTGAAAGTGGTGTGAGGGCAGACGATGGTTTGATAAATACGCATCAATGGTTCAGCCACAGTCCTTCACTGCACTCTGCACTACATTTAATGTGGCCTCAACTTCCACTCATCAGACGGAACTCTGACAAATGACTCAATCCGCCGAGATGTCTTATATAACAATTAATATTAGGGATATAGATGTGAGACAGGACGGTAATTTGATCACCTGCTTACTGTTTGTAATAGTGAGCGGTTAAAAGATTTGGTCTCCTGATGTGTGTGTGTGTGTGTGTGTGTGTGTGTGTGTGTGTGTGTGTGTGTGTGTGGCAGCTGGGCACTGGCACTCGGGCTGCACGGCAGTTAAACTGTCATTGGCAGGAACTGTAAATCTTTTGCAGAAGGTGAATGCAGTACGACAGCATCACAGGTGTATGTGCATGTGTGTGTGTGCAATCGCCAGTTTCACAACAATGTCTCTTCGCTGTCTGTGTCCCTCAGACATCCTGAAGAGCAGTCTCCGAAATTTTGTCTGGACACATTTGGCAAAGCCAGAGTGAGTCAGGATGCTGTGTGTGTGTGTGTGTGTGTGTGTGTGTTTATGTGTAGGGGGTGGGGGTGCTGTCACTTTGGCAACACAACTGCACATATTGCAGCGATTACCACAGCGGAAAAATGTTTTTCTGCAACATGCAATTACTACAGATTACAGATTGCCGTCCTTGCATCAGAAGCTCTCGCCAGAAAAAGGAGAAACACTGTGTGTTTGTGTGTATGTGGATCCGTGTGCGTGTGTGCGCCGTTACACTCAAATAGACAGACAGACACGGAGACAAAGAAAGATGAGAAATGATTATAGCTCACACTAAAAACCACAACTGAAAAAAAAATGGTGGAGTTGACGTATTTATGGGACTCATTTAGATTTAAAAGTTATACTGACTTTCTGGGGTAAATAAAGATCCCGGAGAGAAAAATACAACCCGTCCTTCGGTGAAATGAAGGAAAGGAGAGAAGGGGTTATTTTGAGGCTTTTGTCCATCATCATCAGCATTATGAAAAACATACACTGACGTCCTCACCGAGCGCAAAACCAGAAACCCCACAAGTCATATCGATTTTTTGGACTTTGCATTTTCTTTCAAATCAGCCTCGATATCAAAAAGCTTCCTCCAGGTCACACCGAACAATATAGCTTGAGAGCGGTACCCCGCAGCAAGGCAGGGCCTTATTTACAAACCCACCAGATCAAAACTCAACCCAAAGTGCTCCTATAATAGCACTGGGGCATTTTGGTGAGCCTATCATCCAATGCTACTTTTAGTGGGTTTCCAAAGAATAAACAGGCCTGGGAACCACATCACAGACTGCTGACTGTCATCATCGGGTGAGTGTACCCGACGGATGATGTGAGGGTGGAGCGACCATGACACCGGGGTTTACAGAGTGTGTGCCATTGAACAGGGAGGGCAGGAAGGGGGGGGGGGGGGGGGGGGGCCC
>CAAKHC010014781.1:30764-49117 GCA_901007825.1 Macroramphosus scolopax | reverse complement strand
GGAGCCCCCCCCCCCCCCCCCCGGGGGGGGGGGGGGGGGGGGGGGGGGGGGGGGGGGGGGGGGGATGATCAGCAACAACTCAATGTGACACAATTAATAAAACATTGATACATTTTCAGTAATCACACAGATGTGGATGGTACTTGTGTTCTCAGCCGTGAGTCCGCAGCGACGCACGAGAGGAAGAATTTATTTATTTAAACAGGTTGAAAAAAGAAAGATAAACTCTCTATCGACGATGAATCGGCCGGCTAAAGTCAAATAACGAGAACATACGTGTATATATATATGAAGACTGGTGTCAGGAGACGCGGCTGCAGCCTCACTGATGATGTACGACACATCAGAAACTGCTCGTCATTCATCCGGCCGACCGTTAAAACCGTACGTTCCTCCCGATGATGCTCTGCAGATGTTCCAGAAGATTGATGTGTGTGAACACGCAGAACATTAGAAGTGGAAACTCTGGTGTTGTTTTTTTGTACCCATAAAGGTCCACGAGCCATCTGCTCCTCCTCCTCCTCCGCCTCCTCCTCGTACGTCAGCGAACACCCCAACCAGTGGCTGTTTGAGTGCCTGTCAAAGATGTTCTCATGGACAATAAGTGCCTGGACGCAGCGTCCTCGGCTGCCCACTCCGACCGGCTCCCGCTGACGTCTGCAGCACTCACATTCCAAACACTCATTTTTCTTTGGACTTTCAGCCTAAAAGCACTTAAAGTATCTGCGGAGGCACTCAGCTCGTGAAGGCGCCAACAAATGTTTGGACCAAACAGGCCTGCAGGTAGAACATCAACGATTGAGAGGTGACGAAGAGGAGGCGTGTTCTTCCTCTCCGACACACGTGGTCGTCTTTGGACCCGAAGTGAGATGTGTAACCTTTTTTTTTTTTTTTCATTTCATCCTCCGTGGCTCCGCCGTTCAATCTCCAGCTCAGGATGACACCAGCTAACGACCCCCCCGAGTTGTTCCTCCTGTCGTGTGTCGGTCCCTCTTGTTGTTCATCAGCGCCCGCTGAGCGATCACACTGCTGATCGGAGCAGAGCGCTTTTCATTTCTCTGCTAATCAGGATCTTCAACTGAGCGTGTGTGTCGGAGTCACTGGCAGTGCATACAGGAAGAGCATTTATCTTACACACACACACACACGCACACACGCACGCACGCACACACACACACACGCACAAACACACACACACACACACACACACACACACACACAAACAAACAGACACACAAATGTTTTCCTGCAAACAGACGGGATCAGACTAATACCTGAAGCTCCAACGTCAGCAGCCTCCTGTGTATTGGAACCTGAGTTCCTCCACCAGGACGTAGTCCGACCCTCCGTATCTCCGTATCCACCCGGCAACAGAGACAACGTGAGCTGACATCTTCTGAAGAAGAGTTGGATAAATACCTCACATACAAACACGACGCCGCCTCGCTCGAAGCCTTTGATAAAACAGTGCAGTTGATTGGTCCTCCACAGACGACCGTCCGTCATGTGTCCGTCATGTGTCCGTCATGTGTCCGTCATGTGTCGGTGCCTGTAGGACCTGATGCCCCCCTGGTGACAGGAACCCTTCCAGACACACACAGCAGATCCCAGTCAGAGTGGGAAGTCGACATCATTCTGTCTCCTCAGGCCCTAAAGAACAGGGAGGATGGTGGTGTTGGAGCGGTGGTGCAGTGCCACGCTGTGGTGGAGGTCTGACAGAGGAGGAGGGAAGGATCTGATACCGGAGATCTACTGGAGGACGGACACTTCAACACACGAGACACATCGATATCAAACAGGAGATCTTTGTCAGCTGTGGGTTTAAGAACCCGTGAGGGTTCCTCAGGGGGGCGAACGAGAGAGACGTGAAAGATTTCAGGCAACGTCCCGATTCTTGAAGACATGATTACCCTCAGCAGGTAGTGATGAAGAGGAGAAGTGTGTCACCCTGTTGTCTCCCCTGTGTGTGTGCCTGCGTGTGCGTGTGCGTGTGCGTGCCTGCGTGTGCGTGTCTGTGTGTGCCTGCGTGTGCGTGTGCGTGCCTGCGTGTGCGTGTCTGTGTGTGCCTGCGTGTGCGTGTGCGTGCCTGCGTGTGCGTGTCTGTGCGTGCCTGCGTGTGCGTGTGTGTGCCTGCGTGTGCGTGTGCGTGCCTGCGTGTGTGTGTCTGTGTGTGCCTGCGTGTGCGTGCCTGCGTGTGCGTGTCTGTGCGTGCCTGCGTGTGCGTGTGTGTGCCTGCGTGTGCGTGTGCGTGCCTGCGTGTGCGTGTCTGTGTGTTCCTGCGTGTGCGTGCCTGCGTGTGCGTGTCTCTCCTCCCTCCAGGTCTCCACGGTGAGAGGATGTCGTGCGGCTCAGGTCCGACCTGTTTGGGCTGTTTGCTCGACGTCCTCCCAACCACGTCCTCCATCTCTATGTTATCGATCTATCTTTGGTTTCATCATCCTGCTGTCACGTCCTGTTGCTCTCCACCCTTTGCACACGACATCTGTCCATCCTTGAAGAAGAGGGACCCCTCCTCAGTTTGTTGGATCCATCCCTCCAGTGTCTTATATTGACACATTAACTTCATAGGCCACCACAGAGCTTCAGTAAAGAGAGTGAGACAGTGTTTGTGTTTGTCTCGCTGCGAGTGTCGTTACTTGTGACATGCATGACACCTCAGCCATCGTGGGATGAGATGCTGCTACAGTCGTACATGTCATAACGGGCTTGACGTATAAACTATGTTGCACAGCGCGGCGCAGAAAGGAAACGGGGCTTTCTCACAAACAACACTTAATACAAATTGTCGGCGGGGAGGAGTCGGCCTCGAGAGAGATCTCGGGAAAACAATAGCAGCTGTCACATGCCGCTGCGTTTCCTCTGAGAAGGATGAAACAGAACAATGTGACTTTTTCGTGTGGAGCCTCGTTTTTTAGCACAATTAGCGGTGAGGTACAGAATCAGGACACTGCACGAGGGTACCGCTCCAGAAGGCCTTTTGACAGGGAGCCAGCTGGTTGCACACCTCAGCCCCACCATCTGCTCCTCTGCAGCGTGTGAAGCGATTTGCACTGGTTCTTCCTCTGCAGACGACGGACGCTGTTGAGTCTTTGCACCGTTTGCACACGTTGCACCGAGCTGCTAGCTAGTTTCAGTGTGTGGTCCCTCTCCGACCGTCGGCGTGTCACCGGGACGTCTCACATATCGAACAAACAGTCCCGTGCCGCCCTGAGCGAGCTTGTTACAGCAGCTGTAAACATTCATTGTGGTTTTCATTGGAATGCAAATGTGGGTTTAAACATGCTGCTACTACTTGAGTCTGTAAAGAGGAGACCACCTGTGGCTGTGCTGAGGGTTAGGTGGGGTTGAATAAGAAAACCTGTATTATGTTTAAATTATAGCCTCCAATCAGCAGCAGGGTTTTGGTGTTCATTGATTTCTCGGGTAAAGTGTAGATTTCAGTTAAATTGCAGGCTTATCGCAGGCAGCCTGTCTTCGGGACGCCCATCTGTGCACTGTACCTGACAAGCCTGTAAAGAGTAATGTTTGTGTACTCCACGCTGACATGTATATTTATGCATCCTCCCTCAGCGAGAACGCTCTCCGCGAGGAGAGAAAAAAAAAGACCCCTCGGCTCTGCATTCACGCCGCGTGATTTATCGTGCCTGTTAAAATGCAAATGAAGCAATGCGAGGAGGGAAAACAAGTGTTGTGTGCAACACTGTAGCCACCTATAAGACAGAGAGCCGCGGCGCGCACACGCCGCTTTGATCACTGCCATCAGAGGAAATTAAGGACGGCGATGTAAAGTGCAGCGAAGGAGAGGAAGATGTTGAATGGAAATGAGGACGTGCAGATCGACCAGGCGATGTGCTCTCACTCGAAAATACACATCAGAATATCAATCAGTGCAAAAAAAAAAAAAACTTGGAACAAGTGCAGGAGTGGAAACGTTCTGCAGGGTTCTTACGGACGTTGAAGCCTGTGTTTCTTGTGTCAACCAGACGGCCCGGATGAGTCACTTACTTGAAGGCTAATGGTGCATTCAGGCGTCGCCTGTAAAGCCTGGCGCTTTTACTGCGGTAAATATGTGTCACACGAACTGCGCCGATGGATAATTAATTGCAGGATGTGCCGTAATAAAAGTCGGCCTGCACATGCACGTAATTACTGACTGTTCTAATCATTAGCAACACAACATGAGTGAAAATGAAATTAATTACAGACGTTAACTATCAAACGTTAGTCGAGTGGGTGTTTACATGAAGGGGGGGGGGGGGGCTCGTCACCTTACATCCCATTGAATTGTGTATATTTGCAGAATAAGCCATCAGAGTATTCAAATGTATTCCCATTTATTTTTCCCTGCCACATGGACTGCAGGCACGTACTGGAAAAACAAGGTCGTCCTTCGGCTGTAATTTATGGTTAATAATTTGAGAGCAGCAGTGTAACAAGCCATTAGCTCCGTTCCAATCTGGTCGGCGGGAGGAAACTGTTGGTGGAGTATCTCATCGCCCTCCGTGATAAAATCCTTCCCCGTGTGATCAATCAGGAGTGGAAAGCTCCCGACACCCTTCGCACATAAACTCGCAGACGAAGCTGACGGTCACATCCAGATGTTTTATGCATGTTATCGACGTTGAACAACATCTGTGTGTTGTTGTGTTGAACCGTCAGACTTCGGTATGTGATGCTGTTGTACTGTTGTAATCCGACCCTGTGCAGGACTCTAACCGTTGTCTGGTAAAGGATCAACCAGCAGACTGGAAGGTGCTTGTGTTCTCTTTAGACGGCGTGATGAGCCCCAAACATTCTGCGCTTCATCACATCTCAGTGTCAGAAAGAGTCAGCAGGAAGTACTGCAACCCAAAATGATGCTTCCTCCCGCCCGCTGCCGGCGATGAAAAACCAACGTGATGTATTCATATATAGCTGTGACATGTTAAACTCGGTGCTGCACCAGCCACCCGACCCTCGACTCCTCAAAGACTCAGAGTCACCCAGCGGCAGCAGGTGGGTACGATGAGAGAGACGGTTCCCACAAGAGCTCCAGGCTGGTGACAACCCCGATCGTAGATATTTATAATTCTCTCAAGGGACGTCACGATCCGTCTACCACGTCACTTTATTGCCCCACTGGGGTGAAACGGAAGAAAAAACTTTGTGCAACTTTTGGAGAGACGAGCCTGCATGTGAGGAGGTACCGTCAGCCGATGGGGGGGAGGGGGGGCTGCTGCTGTGTTAATCCTCTGTTCTGTATCTCTACACATGTGATTGTATGCAACCAGTGTGTCTGTGAGTATCATTAACATCTGTGGTCCTTTAAGGGTTGTGAGTTATTATTATAACAACTGTCTCGTCCCGTTGAATCTGCTGTACCGTCGTCCACATTGTGCATTGATGACTTTAATTAGCCGTTTGTCTGTATGTTGATTGATGTTACTGAGAAGATGCATGAAACGGGTTTCCAACTGTTCCGTCCTTCAAATCTTCTGCTAACTTTCCCTCTCGGACGCACTTGCAGGTTTGCGTCCAAACATCTGAAATGTTCCTGGCGTGTCGTCAGTGCCATCAAACGCCCAATTTAAACGAGGAGAACTCAGAAAGCTGTTCTTGAAATGCAAAGCCGTAAAAAAGCCTGCGCTGCTTTGGACCTCCAAATCCTGTTTATTCTGTTTATTCTGTCCTGTCTATGAGCTTTGTGCAAATTTGTTTATGTGGAAATAATCTGTGGGGGGAAATTACTTGCATTTGCACTTTGCCCTGAAAGTCGACTTGTATAATGACTGCATGAATATTTGGAGATAAACAGACACTGGATGAGAGCTGACTGACGCTGTGTATTAAAGACACTCCTCATCATGTCTCCCTCTCTTTCCCACTTTCTTTCTATCCCATCTTCTTCATGTTTAACTCTTTCCTCTCCCCCTAACTCCTCTTCTTCCCCCTCTTTCTCCTGGCTGTTTTGCTTGTGTGTCCCCTCTCGCCTGTCCTCGACCCCGCAGACGCCATCGATGGTGGCTCAGGCCTGGGCACCGGCGCCATCGTCGGCATCCTCATCGTCGTCTTTTTCCTGCTGCTGATCGGCATCGACGTCACCTGCTACTTCCTCAACAAGTGCGGACTCCTCATGTGCATCGCGGTGAACTTCTGCGGGAAGACCGGCCCGGGCGCCAAGAGCAAGGACATCGAGGAGGGCAAGGCGGCTTTCACGTAAGAGAACATCCTCGATCCGTCTCCCATCGCACGAGCGCAACAAATAAATATTTCAACCGGATAGCTCACATGAAACAGATTTACTGAAGAGAGAATCAGGCCTTATAAAAAGGAGAGATTTGGCACGGCGGATCCAAACATGTCACTCCCAGGAAGCGGCGCTTTTAAATCTCAGCACAATCAGTGAGCAGGGAGTGATGATAACAGACAGGCCCCCTGGGCGAACGTACAATCAGACCCCGCAGGTGGAGGATGATCAAATGGGGAAATGAGAGACTGAAAGAGTTTGACAGCTGGAGGGAAATACGCGGTTGTTACCTGGCGCCAAAGAGGTGATGTTTTCACCCACGTCTGCAGGGCTGATGTTCACCGAATTCGGAGGACGGGCGTCACATCGGCCGAGAAGGAACCCGTCGAAATTTTAGGCAAATCTTTTAAACTTTGTGAAAAACATAATTTTTTTCCATTAGCATTGGTGGAGGTCTGCTGGCCCGTCTGTCTGCTCCTTTGTCTCTTTAAATAAACGATGATAGATCAGCTACAGATCCAGTTTTGGGTTACCGCCAGACGGTTATGGATAGTTTTGTGTGTGATTGTTAATTACATTCAAAGATCCCTTCAGCGGACGTACGCGCTCTCCCCCATCAATCAAACACAAATATCGTGTATATTACTGCCAATCGAGGCAATTAAATAGATCCTCCTACCTCTCCCAACACTGATCAACAGTAAATCAAATTGTGCGTTCGCTTGCCAAATTTTAGTTTTGTTCCGACAACAGGAAACACGAGTCGAAGGAGCCGATTGTGGAGGTGAGAGCGGAGGAAGAACAAACCCCGAACCAGGAAGGAGGAGGTCCCACTGAGCCCAACGAGACGACACCTCTGACAGAACCCGAGTGAGTACGAGGACGCTAACGTTATCCACTGCTAGCATTATACTTGTGTCGAACATTTGAAATACTCATTACGTAAAGTTCGATTTGAAGAAACGTGACACGGCTAGCTGTTACAGATACGACCTCTGCTGCCTCCGTCACATCCAACCGCAGTGACGTCACATGTTTACCCTCTCTAGTCAACTTATATTTATCTTATATATACTCCAAAGAGTCGCTCTCAAACGTCGTCACATTAGCATCCTAACCGCTGACGCCCTACATTCTCCCTGTAGTTCACTGGTTTGTTAGTTTTTGTTTTCCCCTCCCCAAATATTGTGTTGCTAACATTTTGATTCTGTAGATTTCACTTTTTTCGCTCTGCCTTGTTCACGCCCTGACCTGCACTCTTCCTCCACCCTTTTATTCCTCACCTTTTTCCGTTCTTTCCCTCACTTTTTCCGATGGCTCTACGCTTCCCCTCCCTCCCTCCCTCCCTCCCTCCCTCCCTCTCCTCCACCTGTGTCCACCCCCTTCCCCTTCACCCTCCTCTCCTGCTCCCCCACCCAAACAGGCCTGCTGCTGCAGCAGACACCACCTCCCCTGTGGTGAACTTGCCCCCCTCTGCTGCCACTAATTCAAACGCTGAAAGCCTTAGCAGCCCTGCTAGCAAGAGCACCACGCTAACCGCCAGCACCTCCAGCCCGGCCAAAGCTACCCCTGACAAGTCCTCCCCAAAAAACAGCCCTGCTGCCCAGCCCGGTTCGCTAAAAGATAACACCCAACCTGACGTCGGGCCCCTGGTCGACCTGAGTGACACCCCTAAAGTTCCCCCCTCATCCAGCCTAACCGCCCCCGTCTCAGGGTCCGTCAGCGCGCCCTCTGCTAGCGCTGAAGGGCCACAGAAGCAGTGTGACCCAGTCAAAGCCCCCGACAGCACCCAGAATAAGGACTTACGAGTACAAGGCCCGACTGAGGACGCATCTAAAGCCCCGAGCACAGAGTCGACCACGCCGGCCCAAAATGAGTATGAACGTTTCCATTTCCCCATTCCTCAACTTGTCTGCTCCCCACTGGTGACATCCCAATGGCCCACATGTCTTCTTAAAGGAGGAATTCACCCTAAATAGGAAACACAGATGTTTTGGTATCAGAATCCTCATGCATGCGTCATTTTGCACCATTTCTTTGTCACTGCACCCGAAGTCGACTTTACTATTGAGCTGTTATTTTCTGCACCGGTTAAAAGTCTTTTATTGATTTAATTACAGTAATTTATTCATGGAAGAGAAAGATAGGGTTTGATTGAAGTAAGCGTAAATCAGAAAACATGCACGGGGGAAATATTTTCTATTAATCTGAGAATGACAGAAGCGGCTGAATTCACCTTCATTTCATGCAACATTGCAATGCTGCTTACCTGCACACGGCAAGGAAAAAAAAGGAAAAGGGAGCTAGAAGCCTCAAACAAACCCCGAAGCTGAGATCAAAAGGTTTTTCAGTCTAATTGCACGGTGAGCTCGTTCAAGTGTACAAAACATTTGGTTCAAAACTGCATGTACATGTCTCACATTCACAAGTGGATTCGGAGGATGTTGCCTGATTGCCTGAACAAACGTACATTATTAGGAAAGATCAAGAGGCAGAGTAGCGGCTAGAAATCATGTTATAGTTTCAGGATGCAGCACATTTAACGGGTGGACTGTTCCTTTAAGAACACCAGGAACGTGAACCATTGGGATGGCACCACCGTACCCGATCATCCAGCCGCCACCTCCACCCTCCACCTGTCTGTTTGTCCGTCTCTTAATGGAGTCTCTCAGTTTGTCTGTTTAAAGTCTCATTGAAGCCTCATTAAGGATCATTATTAGGCCCCTTAGAGATGTTTGCAGATGTTCCTGATTCCTGGCCTATAAAAGGCGATGAGAAAGCTACATCAGAAGTTGACTGACGAAGCTAACTGAAGCTAACTGAAGCTAACTGACGATCACCTCGTTCACGCTCACTGTGGAGGACCATGAAGGAAGCTTGGCGAGTTGACAGATGGTCGGAAGCAGCAACCGCTTGATGAAACCAAACTTGACGTTGCTGAGATGTTTCGTCATTACTCATCGACGGGGCTGAAGCACGGCTCAGCCGCTGATCTCTGTGGCGATTCCTTTGTTGATTTGTTTACAGCGTTCCACAGAACCAACTCTCTCTTGAGTAGAAACATATGTGTGTGAACCCTTTACCACAATAGAGTGGAGGTCACAGACTGGAGAGCGGTGCAGGTATCGGAAGGACCGTGTCCACACCTTCACGGTTACAGCACCTCCACAAAGAGTAACACCTTCCAAAGAGAGGGACTCCATTGGAGCGTTAGTCTTCCAGTCTCTTATGAGCCATAACACTTGGAAAGTAAAGTAGAAACGTTTTTCAACATCTGGTCCAAAGACATTGTCTCGGTTTCCTTCGTCCCACAGAGCCTCCCCTCCCGCCGCATAGGGAGATGCATAATAGCTAATTTTACAGCAGTTGCGGAGGACAGAAGACGATTTTAAATGGCGTGATGTTGAATTGTAACCCTCCTCAAAGTGAGAGCCAGACTATCGGCAGATGCATTCCAGCAGGAGCACGAATTCAAACACCAGAAAATGTTCCACTTAAGCAAAGTACGGCTTTAAAGTCTCTTTCCCATTGTGTCGCGGCTCAGTCCAGACAGCACGTAATCCTCTTGTGTATTGTAGTCTGCGTTGTTGGTTCTGCCTCAGCCTTTCATTTCTCCGCGCATTGTGTGCCTACTGTACCGGCCCTTTCTCATTTCCACATCAGCATCCATTGTTCCCTGAAAATAGCTGTGACATCCATGTGCTCTTATGTGATGTACGGCTCGGATAGTGAGCTTGATCCAATTATGTGTGAAATGCATTCAGTTCCAGCGGGGGGAAAACAAATTCCCCTCAAAGCATCTTGCATGTTTTCCACCCCAATTTTTTTTCCATCCCGTCTTTGAAAAACGGGACAAAAGGCAGCTCAGAGCCGCCACCTTAGCTTAACATGTCCTCCCTCTCTCTCTCCTCTCTCTCTTTCTGGTGCTGCTGTGTTCAGCGGTAAGACTGTGAAGGACGATAACACTAAAGGCGAGACGGAGTTGAAGAACGCCTCCGCCGAGGTGAAGACGGTCCCCAACGAGGCTCCCCAGATGAACGGCAACGAAAGTAAAGCGTAATGTCATCGACCGAAGGCGGCAGGAAGAGGAGGAGAAGAAGAAGGTGGTCGGGTGTGGAGGGGGGGTTTAAGGTCCTAATAGGGTGGTAGAGGGAGGGAGGGGGAGGGAGGGGGGCGGCAGGGTCACAGTCACTGAAACCTCAAAGCAATGTCACACCCCATCCATCAGACAAAACACAACAAAACAGTAAAAAAAAAAAAGAAGAAATCATCTTTCTTCAGTGTCTTCAGACCAGGAATGAAGTCCTGACGCACTCGCCTTAGTTGTACTTTTACGTCCTTCCATTTGTTAAAAAGAAAAGTGAAAACATTCATACCGTCCGTTAACTTCCCCCCTTTGTTGTGTGAGATACTATATTGATCAATATGGAGCAGAGTCTATATTATTTTTCCTCTAGATAGACACACACGGTTGGATTGTAGCTTTACTTCACAGATAACTGCCTTTCATGATGTACGCACATGTAAAAAAAAAATGCTGATTTATGCTTCTGCGTTGATCTGACGCGGTCGCTTCGCCCGTCGGCGTGTTGACGGCTTGCAAAAGCTCCCCAGAAATGTAATTGACATGTTTCCTCCTATGAAGTGACTCCAAAAGGATCCGCTCAGCCTCCGTCGGCTTTCTTTGAAGAACACACGGGACTCGTTGGCACAGAAAGAAAACAAAACACCGCCATCTCGTGGTTCGGCGGTGTAACTGCAGACATCATCTTAGAGGGCGTCGAGCGCCATGAGCCAATGCAGAACTATAAATCAACCTTAAGCCTGGTACATTAGCTATTATTCTTTATGCAGTATGGTCGTCGTCGTGGTAACGGACTGTGGATCTTGTTTATTTTCTCCCCTTTGTCAATACTTTGTTGTGTTTAAATCATTTGCAGACATTTACTGCCTATTTAGTTGTTGTTTTTTAATGTGTTATTTTTCCAAGACTTAGTCGGTAGAACATTAGCATGCCTGTTATTGCAAAGTTACTGTATTTCTGTACATGTTGCTGTCATTTGGTTCCATGTTTTGTTTTGTTTTTTTCTTTTAATTTTTGCCACCATTCGGTTCTGGTTCAGAAAATGGTGTCGCTCAAGCGATGAGAAAACAGACGGAGACACCGGAGAAAGATTCATCGCGCCTTTAAAAAGTCGAGGTTCAGGAGTTTTAAAACCTTTCGTCCCCTAGAAGTTCTGTTCCTGCCGCTGAAGGTTTTTGCCTGCTTGCGTCCTGTGAGCGGTCGGGTCAGCGGTTACTGCTCATTCTAAACGTGTCGTTATAAATTATTACCGTTGTTTCTAACATATTGTCAGGATTCTTAGGAGACGCTGTCGGGGAGATTAGGGGTGAGAATCGATCACAATGAATGATGGTGGCTGGGTTCCTCTAGAGGTCCTAAAGTTTTATAGACAAACAAGTCGGAAGGAGAAATTCTGCCTGATGGAAACAACTGTTTTAGTCGTGTCTCGTCCCCGTCGCCTCGTTAAGTCATCAAGTTGTCACGTGACCAAATATACCGGCTGTATTCATGTGGTCAGATCACTGGTTATAGCTCATGAAGTGGACCCATCAAACGACGGATGTGCTGGTAACATACGAACACTGTTTCTCACCAGTCTGCGTACAGGAAACTCATTCAGTGCAAACTCCGAAATCCAGGCGATGCACCAACCCGCTAACCGGTGTGGAGAGCAGATACCAACATCGTCTCCAGTCCGTCCTTGTTGCGTTGGTTAGAGTTACTGCTCGGTTAAGGTTAGTCGACGTTCATCGTGGCCGTGCAACATGTGAAACCTGCAGGAGACGAACAGAAACCGTCCGTTTTTAAAAAGGCTGCCTTCCAACATGCATTGCACTCAGTATTTGCACGCAGATTAACGAGGCCAGAGGTTTGCCAGGTGTCTCTGCGAATCGGAACAAGAGATGATGCTCAGTCGAGACCTCACAAACCGTCCCTGCGCCGCGGCTCGTCTAATGCTGAGGTCGTCATTCAGTTAGTTCTTCAGTTACATCACCACTTCAGTCATCTGCACTCACACACACACAAACACCCACACATCTCCTCCTCGTCTCATTTCAACATTACGCACCACTTCTTTAATTAATCCTTTTTCAGCAGGTTTGGAACATCAGCCGGGCGAGTTTCCATTTCCTGCACTTCATCTTGAATATCACACGCGGCGCGCCGCCTTAAGCTGAACGTTTCTGGTTCGGAGCCCTTTATTTCCTCCTGTGCGCTAATCTTTGATGTTCACCGCCGATAAGTGAGATGCTCTTTAGTCCTCGGCCCGCTGAGATCTCCACGCCTCCGAGAACCCAACCGTCTCGCTGACTCACCGTAGCGGTTGTATATGTCGCCACTGCTTCCGGCATCACGCAGCTGAGTATTTAATGAGTTTGTTCCTGCAGTGATGTGACATGATTTGTAAGTTCAGTACGATTTTTTTTTCACTTTGTATCCCGTTGATTGATGGTAGCGTGACAGAATCGATGATCTTAGCAGAAGGTTCCAGCTCCTCGCAAAAACAATTACTGGGACTATAAACGTGCCAGAGTTGACCCAGAGGTCAGAGGCTAATTATCACAAAGGATCTTATTTACCACCGCCCAGCTCAGACCGGTTAAAGTCCCTCCAGTTCTACCAAACTGCTCTGAACTGGTTATTACTCATACGACATGCTAACACGTTAGCCAACATGTTCTCATCGCTGTGCATCAAATAGACTTATTCTCACCCTCTGGCATCTCTCTGGAAACCCATTCGCTTTACATTGGACGGCCCCCTGCGTCCCATCCAGACGCCATCAGCTGCAGAACTCCGTTACTTTTGGACAAGATTCCGTTAGATGCAGTTAAACTACCGAAACAGCCATTTGAAGCTGATTTAAAAAGCCCAAACTGCTCGATGAATTGAGTTTGGTTAAAATGTGTCTCGAACTGAATGTACACACTCGAGCCGTTAAGCGACGCCTTTCAGTGCTTAACGTCCTTAATGCCACGAACACAGAGTGAAATTGTTGCCTCTTGAATCTCCTCCTGTAGCCAGGAGAGAAGTCGGCCTGTGATATGAAGAGATCTCTTGTTAAATGTTCGTCCCCGCTGTGGGTTTTTGAAGGTTGATAGAAGTGCGGCCGTGTTATTTTTGTACAGTGTTTCCTCCTCCTTTAGTCAGCCAGATAGTCCACTGTGAATGTGTGAGTCCGTTGTGTCGTAGAGTCGAGCAGATTAGTTTGGTTGTTGAAAATAATGTAGCTGATAGTTTGTGGGCGACTTCCCGACGTGCAACAGCAAACTGGAAAGACACAGTGCCTTTGAATTAGAATAAATGGTGGCGTGCGTTCCATTCCTCTCATTAAACGCTTCACAACCTCCTGCCAGTTATCGCTTTGTTTTTTATTTAATATAATATATTTCACAGATGCGAGTTAGACTTCAGAATTGTGTCTTGTATTTGAACGTGGCTGCGTGAGGCGAACCGTCCCTCCGACAGCAGGAGCATTGTGGTTTATTACATCTGGTTTATCGTCATGTAAACACCAAACTGATGACTGAGATCAGGGCGAGTGATCACATCGATATAGAGAAGAAGGGCAACACAAGACAGGCTGTTAATAAACCTAACAAACAAACAAGAAGAGACAAATTACGACCCAAAATCATCCAGTGCAGCTTTGTCCTTCAACTTCCAGATTCGTCTCCAACCGACAAGCTGCAAAGACCCAGAATGAACCACAATGCACCACGATTAGGAGAAACATTTGGACGTCTCAGCCCAGATTAGCAGCACCACGTGACATCCGGATCAAATCATCCCACCCAACTAAAGACACAGTGTCACTTAGCTCAGGTCTCATATTCTCAAATAATGTCGGATTCGTCAGCATGCAAAAGAATTAGAAATTCTTATTATCATCGTTGCCATTTTTTTTTTTTTTTTATGTCAAGAATAATGAAGGCTTCATGTATTGCTTTGGTCTTTTTTCACGTGTCGTGTAATTCGTCCTGTTTCCCCCAAATGTTTTATTTTTTTGCTTCAGAAGAAAAAGAAAACTGTTTTTGCTTCACAAAGCTCTGAAAATGTAATTTTAAAATAAATAAAAAAATGAAATGGGAGAGATGTTGTTGGCAAACGATGCTGTTTGTGACGAAATACAGTGTGAAAACGGAAGAAAGAGAATAAAAAGAGATTTTGTTTTCGTCCAAAAACACAAAGCTTGAAAACGCCGGAAAGTGTGGGACCCAAATATTGTGCAAGTTTCCATGCAAACCAGGATTCAGCTCCTCCTCCTGCAGATACCTCAGGAGGGTAAAACTTACAGACATCCGATATATTAATACATGAATAAAATCAAAACAAAACGTGTAAATCTGCAGTTAAATATACACTCCTGTTGGAAAGGTAGATACAAAAATAACTGTACAATTACGTCATAACTTCCCGACACTTGTAAGGCAGCTAAATGGAGACTTTATTATATGTTTATATAAATATTGGACTTTTTCTGCAATGCTATGTTTCCTCAGTAGGTTTATTCTGTAAATCTCAGTATTAGTAATTAGCAGTTATCAGTAATATTAATAATGATTGTGATTTATTTTACTTTACTTTACTCAACACAAAGTGCAGTGTAAACATCCAACCCATCAACTGAGGCTGCTCCCAGGTGCAGTTCTGCATATTGTCCACTAGAGAGCAGCATGTCCACACAGAAACACTGGGTGTATGTGCGTTATTCTGAAGTAATTCCCCACCTTGTCCACAAGATGGCAGAATAACAACTTAAATGAAGTTAGATAAACTTGTACTATGGAAGAAATACAGTCTAGCTGCAGTTAAGAGATCTATACATTTGGAATGAAGCCACTTGGATGGTTTATTAACAATAAAGAAAACAAGTTGTAATATGCTTTTTACAAACTGACAGAGGTTCTTCACATACTGTACGTGAAATTATACTGATGTGGGTAAATCTATAAATTAAGAGATAATAAAAGGTAAAATACACAAAACACTGCAATCAATTAGTGTTAATTTATAAAGAATAAAATGTTTGCAGCTGGACACCAAACGGTCAAATGATCCCCACCAGAGATGATCCCAACAAAGGAGTTGTTATCTGCAAACTACAGAAGCTTGAGGGACGTATGACTGGAGGTGCAGCTGTTGCACAGAAGAGAAGAGAAAGGAGGGTAACTGGAAGTGATGTTCCGGGAATCAAACAAGTGTGTCCATATCTATCAAGTGCTTCCTCCCGTCAGAGAGGAAGCCTGTTATCCTCCACCTGCAGGCGGTGGATGATAGTGCTGGAGTCCACAAGACCTGGCGAAGGTTCCTGGAGAATCCAGATGTTAGAGGAAGTGTGTTGAGACCGGTTGGCTCCGTAGGCAGAGAGCTGAGGGTCCTGGACTGAGTCGAGGTGAGGAAACAGCTTCAGTTGGTTTGAACAGTCAGTTTGTCTGTGAACAGGATTGCGCCAAAACTAGCGAGCCGATTTCCACAGTACTCGGTGAAGGGTTGAAGCAAAGGTAAAGGAAGAACCCTTAACATTTTGGTGCAGGTCACATAATGCACTTTATGCATTGGCCTTGTTGGAGGTCTGCACTCTACAGTCTTAAAATGATCATGTTAACAAACTCACGGCTTCACGTCATTCACCTTCCCCTCGGCTTCAGACTTCATTTCACCGCTCCGCCACTCTAACCCCCATCTCTGCACACAGCACAGCAGATTAGGGTCCTTTACAGAGGAGCCATCCCTCCCCCATCCTATAACAATGGTCCAGTGTGGTTCTCTATGTGCTGCGATTGATCCTAAACACAGATAACTAAATGCACTGGGCCCGGCAGCATGGCTGTACCTATCAGAACAAACGTTTACTTCTGCGGTCAAGTCTTATATTCGGCTCTTTGTTTGGCAAATTTCGAGAGGTCAGTATTTTTTCGGGGGGTGGAAATCAGTTAATTACTCAAGTGGTTGTACCATTTATGGCGCACTGTGTCATTATTGAAGGCGCCATGTGCAGCACGTCTTTCCGCTTCAATCCGCTGCTTTACTGATATAATTCGACAAACCAGAAACCTTTTAACATGAAAAGCTGATTGTACAAATATACTGATCCATCTATGTCAAATGTTGACGCACCCATCGCGTCAATTGGTGAAGCATTCGTCTGTCCCTTTGCATAACATACAAGACGGCCTTTAGCATCCATGTGAGACGCTGCAGGCTTTCAAATAACCCATGTTAACCCATTTGCATCATTATAAGACACACTTTGGCTCTGGCTTGACCTTAATATATGAGCAAGACACTCCACATAAGGAGACAGGATGGATCCGTCAATAAGTGGATTTCGTAGCGAGAGACAGGCGTTCAATTCCTATTTGCATCCGTGAGTTACTAAATTGCTACGATGTGACGAGACTGTAAAGGCAAGTCAGTATGGTACATGGTGAATGTTACTATAAACGCTTTAAAACACCGTCCAAAGACATCTGAAACATCCATCCTACTCTACTGCTGATACTGTAGGCAGGGATGTGGGGGAGCTGGAGGCGACCCCCCCTGCTGACACTGGGCGGAGGCGGGGTCACCCTGGACTGACCGCCAGCCAATGCCCGGTCTGACACAGAGAGACAGACAACCATTCATACTCACACTCACACCTGTGGACGATTTAGAGTCGACAATTAACCTCACTGCATGTTATTGGTGTGTGGGAGGAAACCGGAGTACCCTGAGGAAACCTATGCAGGCACGACCGGCACATTCTTTGGGTCTGAGATATCTGCTCATCACTTTTTACGCAGCAAGCAAAATATAAAAGATTACATTGATAAAAATTTGTTTTAAATCCCATTAATTGGCCCGATTTAGCCGATGACCGATCACGTCAGTTAGCCGACGTCGCTCTTCATCTCGACACCTAGAATTAGGATCGTGATCGTCGTCGGTGTTTGTCAGAAATCTCTTCCCACAGCACGAGCCTGTAACCACCGGTGTTACCAGTCAAATGTATGAAGCTGAAGTGATTCGATGAAACAGAAGGTCACGGTTCCCACCGAAGGCAGCTTTGTTGAGAGGATTAGACTGTAGACTCAATATACTTGCAGGCTCAGCTGCAGTTTGTTTGGAAATACACAGAAGTAAATGTTTGCCCAGACGATTCACTTACTCTTTTCTCTTTGTTTTCGTAGATTGCTGAGGAATATTTGTTTTGTTTTTTTTTCTTCTTCTTTTTTTTGCTGCTCTCATCTCCAGACTGCTCCTGTACTGTCCCCTTTTTTTTTTGTGCTTTCGCCTCAGCACATCGCGAGCCAGCGTAGCATTCCTATCCAGGACACTCTGCTTCATTTCTGCTTCCCGACCTTTAAATCACATCAGTGTTACACCACAGCACTCATAAAACTTCTGCTGCAGTCGCCGCGCCAACATTTCTTCTCCTCGCACAAGATCTAATCTACCGTACTTTTCGGACTATAAGCCGCTACTTTTTACCGCATTTTTCGACCCTGCGGCTTATATAACGGTGCGGCTAATCTACGGATTTTTTCGGGCTAACGGCCAATCGGGGAAATCACAAATCTACGGATTTTACTGGTTACAGTCCTCTGGAGGCCGGAAAAAAGCGCTAAAAAGTAAAAGTGGAACCGCGAGTGGTACGAGAGACAGAACGACAGCGAGACAGACGGTCATTATGAGAGCGATGTCATATACGGTAAAAAAAAAAATGTACCGGCGGCATTACGGTAATTACGGTAGACACAGAGAGAGACAGCACCTGTTGTTGTATCACCAACCTTGTTGTGAAAAAAACCCCGTTCATATTGTTTTAAAGAGGACTCCGTCCATCGTTTACAAGCGAGACAGTTTGTGAGACATCGTTATTAAGGAAAACAACCATAGAAATGCATATTGTAGCGGCCCGTCAGTGTGTGTAAAGCTAGGACATTGACTGTGTGTTGGGACCTCCGGGAAGTGAGGGGGAAGTGACCATATTAGGTGTGTGTGGTGCCGGGTGAGAGAGACGAGCTTGACTGTTCTTTTTTTTTTTTTTTCAGTTTCAAAAACTTTATTGTCATT
>CAAKHC010014779.1:0-10358 GCA_901007825.1 Macroramphosus scolopax | reverse complement strand
GGATTATTATTATATTATGGATGAGTCCATTAGACCACTTGTGAGTAAAGGCCAAGGTCTCCTGTCCTCCAACTATCTTCTAATTGATCTACGATGATGATTTGATTTCTGTATATTGATTAAATCAAGACCAGAATCCTCCTCCTGCCTCGTAGACTGTATAAAAGAAGTGGACGTGGCCTCCGTTCGGTGTGTTAAAGCCGCCACAGGTCTGATGTCTGTCTCAGTGATGCAGCAGGGGGGAGGAGTCAGACGGTGATTGGCGGCTGCATCAGTGTCATAACTGAAATAGATAAAACTCAAATATTTAAGTTACATCTACTTAAATATCTCCAGGAGTTTAATTCATGATTCAAAAAATCTTTAAAACAATCACCTGTTATGAAAGGTGGATTTTTTCCACCTCCACCTTTCACAGGCTCATTCAGAGTCCACAGAGACGGATGGAGAAGGAACTCGAGTAATTACCACCCTCTTCCTCTCAAGAGCGCTCTCCTCTTCCCTCTCTGCATCCCTCCTTCACGCCCCTTCTTCACCCCTGGTCTCTCCTCCCGCCTTCGCCCCGCTCCTTCCTTCCCATCAACCATCTCACCCGTCACCTCCATAATCTCCCCCTCTCTCTCTCTCTCTCTCCCCCTCTCATTTCCTCCGTCACCTCCGTGCCCCCGGTGGTTTTCTGAGGACGCTCTTCCAACACGTGCAGCCGCGGTCTTCATCAGCACGTACATACATGTACACGGCCGGATGTAAAAGCACATTTAGTAGATTCAAAATCATTTTAATGTGCTTACACACACACACACACACACATAAACACACATACAAATTGGGTAATGGTGGATGATTAAGGCCAAGAGGGGGGTGGTCGCGAAGACATGAACTCATGACTCAAGTAACCACTCAGAGAGTGATGTTCGCGTGAACTACTCCAACCTTTCCACAAGAGCTTGATTGCTTCCTGGAGGAGCTGTGTGTGTGTGTGTGTGTGTGTTCAGTGTGTGTGTGGGCAGAGGTGATGAAGAAAGGGAGAAAGATGAGAGGCAGGGAGGGAAGTTGTCCCTCGCCACGTCCCGGCCTCCCCTCTCTCCTCTCAGCAGCACTTAGCAAGAAATCCTTGAAGGAAGCAATCAGCCAATTCAGCCGTTTACCTGAAGAGTCCACTTGAAGGAAAAAATGCAAAAAATTGATTGGAAATTGAATTCAGTGTTTTCTGCGTGTGTTGTCGAGTCTGGTTAAATTCACCGAGGGACAAGGTTGATCCGATCCGAGGGGCGGAAAGTTCAAAACCTGCCGAGGATGAATCCGCTCTGTGTGACAACGGGACAATGGTTCTTCTAAAAGGAGGGTTCAACGGCGGATCAAGGTTCTGTTTGGGAGCCTTTCAGAACGCGGACGCAGCCGCTGGATGTTCCACCGTGGTCGTCAGGGTTACGGTGGCAGCGGATTCCTCCTACGACATCGTCTTCTCGTCTCGTCTTCTTCCGGGTCTCCGACCGGTTCCATCAGGAGCTTGAAACAATCGATGACTCGAGATCGACTGCCGCTACCTCGCCGACCTCGAGTGACGTCACCACCTTCTTCCCTTGTTTCCTTCCTCTCCCAAGTATCTGACTCAGGAAGTGACGGCCTCGAAGGTGTCGAAGTGACTCACGTGACCGTAGGCCGAACCCGCCGGGCTGATGCTCGGACACATGTGAGCTAAAGTACGAGAGCGAGGGATGAAACAAAAAAAGGATGACAAGCAAGAATTGAGGGTTGCGGAGGAGAGGCAAGGTGAGGAGACAGGAGGCGAAGGGAGGAGGATGGCAAGAGAGATAGAGGAGAGATGAGAGGAGGCGATAGGGCGATGGACGCCTGAAGGACGCGTGTACTTCGATAACAGATACCATCGGAGAAGATGCTATCGGCAGCGCTATCTCGCAGCGCCACACACTGTTAATGGACAGCAAATAGAGCGAAGGGTGTGTGCGACACGAGTGTGTGTGTGTGTGTTCCTGTAAAAGAAATGCAGCAAACTCTCCTCTATTTTTACCGTTTTGGGGTTTCGATACTGCGTCGGTCTTCTAGCAGGAAGCCGTTAAGCCGTTACGCGGTTATTATATCACGAGTGACTCATTCCGGGGAGCAAGTGAACGAGAGGCGGAGGGGGAGTTATCTAATTGAATGAAATCATTTCTCCAAGTTGGCCAACTGGTTCAAGTGCCATTAAGTTGTTCGCCCGCTCGCGTTAGCCTCTCTCTCTCTGGACATGTCGGCGGCGGCGGCGGGCAACAAAAGGAGGTCGTCACTGGTTGAAATGTGTTCGGGGTCTCTTCAGCCCTTTTTCAGGCCGAGGCACACGCACGTGCACGTGCATGTGCATGTGCACGTGCACGTGCACGTGCACACACAATCAGGGCGCATCCATCAGCCAATCATGTGGACAGATGGGTCATCAGCTCTCTAATTGTGTGATTGGCTGAAATCAGCAGCAGAGGATGGAGGACGGAACGGGACGGCTGGATGACACATTAGGTGTGTGTGTGTGTGTGTGTGTGTGTTTGTGTGTGTGTGTGTGTGTGCGTGTGTGTGCTGGTTCGCACTTATAATCATGGCTGCTCAAAGATAAAGGCGGCGGGTCGAGCGACGCAGACAGAGAGAGGAAACTGTAACTATAAAGGATGTAACACCGCTTCTCTCCTCCCGAACCGACATAAAGGAGCAGGTCGTAAATTTGTTGGCTGACTGAATTGTGTGTGTGTGTGTGTGTGTCAGTGTGTGTGTGTGCTCATGGTTTTGTCCTTGCTGTGATGTGTCCAAAACACATTAGAGCACATCTGTCCACTCCACACCCACTCCTGACTCCCCATTCTGAAGAGCTCTCCATCCGTCCATCCATCCATCCATCCATCCATCCATCCATCCATCCATCGTTATTAGCCTTACATCCATACATCCATGAGACACCCCTCCACCCATACATCCATACCGCCATCAGGCACCTCCATCCCCGCCTTGAGACCCCATCCATCCATCCATCCATCCATCCATCCATCCATCCATCCATCCGTCCATCCGTCCGTCCGTCCGTCCGTCCGTCCGTGCGTCCGTGCGTCCGTGCGTCCGTCCGTCCGTCCGTCCGTCCATCCATCCATCCATCCGTCCGTCCGTCCGTCCGTCCGTCCATCCATCCATCCATCTGGATTTGATCTCTGGAGGTGGACGAAGAATCAAAAGAAGCTCAGCTGGTTTACCTTCCCCGACAGCCCGTCTGCAGACCGCCGCCGCAGCTCTTAAGACTCCTTTTATGGCGCCGGTTCATCACCATTTCAAAATCCCACCAAACCGGGAGCAAGGACGAACGCCGCGCTGCACCGCCATTCACACGGAGGCGTGTGCGTGTCACGGAGGTCCGACATGACAGAGAGACGGGTTCTTCCTTGAGTTTATTGATCTGTTTTTTAACTCGAGATCCCCGTCTGTAATAAAAGCCATTAACTGGAGGGAGCGCACACACACACGCTCCATAAAAGAGGCCGTGTGTGTGCAAATAAAATAATATATGTGTGCACTTCTCTTAAGCCGCCTCTCCCTCATTGTTTCTTTATTTCAAATGTTTAATTTATGTCCTGGTACGTCTAATTCCATGTTTCTGTCCATCTTTCTCTCTTTCTCGCTGTGCAGCCGGATAATTAAAGCGCACTGATATATAATTACTGTGCATATTTACCTCAAGTCCCGTCTGGGTGAATGGGGAGGCCTCTCCCCCCTCTTTTGTGGCTCTGCATTATCAAATGTTATTATTTGCATCCAGTTCAGCTTCTCAGCCATCCGCTCATTAAGTCCACCGCTTTGGGAGAATTAATGACCTCATATGCAAATTCGGGGGGAAGAAAAAAAAAAAAAAAAAAAAAAGGGCTAATTCACAGGCAGGATGTCGGCGAGGGATCGAGAGCGATCAGAAGTCGTCACGTCACCTGAAACATCGGAATATTCACCAGAACTTCATTTTTCAAATTCTCGCTAAAAGTCGAGAATATCTCCGAGAAAAAAAAAAAACAATTAGCATCGGCGGATAAATAGAATCGCTGACCTTGACGGGTCCTGAACAGACGTGGCAGCGACTTCCTGCGAAATTGTTGCGGTTTAATAAAAAAGTCTCCGATGGCAGAAAAAAAAAACTAATTAACTTTTTTTTTGTTCCCTCCGCTGATTCAATTAAAGGAAGATGTCCAACTTCAACTTCCGATTTTTCTTTACAAAATTTCTTAATTGCTCTTTGAAAGAAAATTCATGTTTGGACGGAGATCAAGAAGAGGAATTACATCCAACCCTCCCCAAAATAAAAAAAAATAAAAAAAAACACGAGTGAGCTGCGAAGTATTTCTATTTCTTCCCATTTGTAATACTTGAAAGGTTATCCTGCCCTCTCGAGGGAAAACACTCATGTTTATCTTTTGAAATCAGAGTATCGTCACCCATTCTTATCTCAACCTTCACTCCTGACTCCTGAAAACCTCCTCGGGTTTATAGAAGTTGCAACAAAAGTACTTGATAGCTGAATGAGGACATGCTCCGCCATGATAATGAAGAAAAAATCCACCGTTAAAGTTTGAATACTCACGGGAGAAAAGGGATTACTCACCTCCCAGTAAAGTTGTGACCGTGTTCTTTCTTTGTCGACTTCTTGATGGGAGGCCTTTTAAAAGTCGGAGCTCCGCCGGCTTCCACTCCGACGACTCACCGGCTGCTGGGAGTCCCGGCCGGCGGCTCGGAGCCTCTGAGTCATCGTCAGGCTGCAAACACACAGAACATTTTAAACTTTAATATATATTAACACAGTATATTTGGACGTGATGTGAACATGCTAATTAATGTGCTGCCTGCTTTGATGTGGAAATGAACTTTCTTTGGTTTCACTTGTTCATTGAAGAGTTTGTCTTCTCTCTCTCTCTCTCTCTCTCTCTCTCTCTCCCCACATGACAGTACCTGTGGAGGTCCACCACCGATGAAGAGGAGCTGGACACCAGGTGAGTTCACGTCACCGCTCGGCATCCATCTTTCTTTTAAACCTGATGTCTGTCGGTCAAGTTAAGATTCTGATTCTGAGCCTTGTTCTTCGGATGCATCAGATGCTTCAGCAGCAGAGACGTGACACCAACATGAAGCAGAGTTGACAGGCCCGTCTGAAGCTTCAGTCTTCATCACCTGACCACCAACTTAATGCACCTTTAGTTTGGTCCAGATTATGCATGACAACTATCTGAAGGGGGGGACTGGTCCTTCGACCCTGCAGCACATCAGACACCTCTTGACCCTCCTCTGCATCGAAAGCAAGCCAACGTTTTGTTCCACTTTATTTATTGAGATGACAGAGGATGAGATGCAAAAACAAGGAGTCCGAGAAAGAGACGGGACCCGGCGGTGACTGAGGAGACGAGAGCGAGACGGAGGAGATCAATACACACTTGAAGGAAGCCGGGCTGCGCTGAGTGTTTAGTTTGTTTTGGAAGGCTCAGGCAGACAGCATACATCTCCATACTGATTATTCAGCGTCCATTGTGAGATCGCCTGTCTAATTATTGCAATGCACAGCGCTCCGCTCTTCAGAAAGCATTATGAAGAGCCCGGATAAGAAGTCTGACCTCTTTCTGTCTGGCAGACTGGTTGGTTCTTACAACGGGAGGCGAGCAGCGGAGCAGCGGAGGGTCCTTTAAGTCGGACAAGACTTGGACGAGATGGAGGAGGGAAGGTCAAGGAAGAGAGGTGAGGGACGGCGGGGTGAACCGTTCAGAACAGATTAAAGGAGGAGGACGTGGAGAAACCTGCAGCAGGAAATAAGACATGAAAGATTGTTAGCTATGATTGTGCTTAAAGGAGCAATGCACAGTGAATAGTGGAATAATATGACGTATGATGTCATGACGTAAACAAACCATCTGCTTTTTAATTTGTTGTTAGCTACGTTTAGCTACGATGCACCGATGTAGTGAAGCGGTTGCTATGGTAACGTCAGACGAGTACCATCAGTACCATGACGGTTAGCTGATAGATGCAATAACATGATGTCACTGTTGTACAGTCATCACCGCTGCAGTCGGATATATTCACACGGAATCTCCGTGACGCATCAATGAATGCGTTCAGTCAGAATCTGAAGTGTAATTCAAACATCGGCGGCGCTTCTGATCCTTTTTCACGAGAACAAATAGTTGTTCATCAGAGCACCACTCAGGAGGCGCCGCACACATACACCCAAATCACAACGCAATTAATGGGATTATTCCTCCGGTGCTCCTGTGTGATGAACCGGTTCTCCACCTGTCTCGCTGTTACGTCCTTGTTAGGTTGCAGGGAGGCGGAGCCCTGCTGCCGGGGGCGGAGCTTCTTTGCTGTTCTCTAATCATTATCACGTATCACATTTATTTGGATATTGTTCTCACCCCAGGCTAATGCAGTGTGAGTGTGTGTGTGTGTGTGTGTGTGTGTGTGTGTGTGTGTGTGTGTGTGTGTGTGTGTGTGTGTGTGTGTGTGTGTGTGTGTGTGTGTGTGTGTGTGAAGGAGGGAGCACAATAGTGTTGTTAATGGCTGTGAAGTGTTTAAAATTGCATGTTATTAGGTCAACATACTTTACGTGGACACTGGTGTAGAAATATGGGACAGTGGGAGGGGGGGGGGGGGGGGGGGGGGGGGGGGGGGGGGTCTAAACATCAGGAGAGGCCAGAAGAAGACATTTGAGAATGAAATCCTGTCTATTGTTGTAACATTCTAACATCCATCTGATGCAGTTTTTGGTTCGTAAAGGACATTCGGCTCCCAAACGTCGACCTTCGATACCGACTTCATTTACATGGACCGCAGTGATCTGACGACACAACACAGTGTTTGAATGATGTCAGGAACTCCAGTCCCGTGATCCACTCCAGTCCTTCCAGCTGCCACAGTCAGCGTGATCAATCACCGGAATATTAGTTTCACCTGTTATGTTTGGACCATTTAAACTCTGCCTGTGTGATCAGTTCCATTGTTGGATATTGTGGATTCTCTTGTTTGTTACTATTTCAATTAGCTCTTTATTCTCGCGTTAATCCAACCTGTCCTGTTTTCCCGGCTCCGTATCTGTTCTCTTTTTGCCTTTGGATTGCCCTTTTCAGAATTAAACTGTTCCTGCACATGGATCCTCCTTCGTCCGGTTTCGTGACAAATGAAGGTATTTACACGAGCTGCTCGTAGAACCTTCCATTCATATTCCTGTTACACGCTTCAGACCATCGTCACCCACATTAGGTTCCAGGCTGGAGCAGCAGCGTCAAGCAGTCGACCTCCAAATCCACCTCATATGGTAGTGAAGATGCAGATCAATGTAGCGATTAAGATTGAAGAACATCTTAGTTGACGAAAAGAAGGAAAGGAGGCGAGAAACAATGTCGATTTGAAGAGTGAAAGAGATGGAAGAAGATGCGACGACAGAGCGAAGCGACAGGGGAGGGAGGTAATCAAAGAACAGGAGAAAGACGAGGTGATGCTAACAAAAGGAGGGAGGGAAGGGAGGAGGAAGTACGGGAGCGACTTAAGTGAACACGGCTGGGGACGAGGTAGCCGGGGAATAAAACAGACGAGAAGAAGAGAAAGTTTTTTTCGGAAAACGATTTGAATAAACCGCAAGGCTATAGTTATAATAACTCTTCAGATCAGGGCATGGTCACTCCTTTTGAATAAATGAATAGTAATTGATTGGTGCAAGAACAGTACATAATTCACCGCCGTGCTCCTTCACCGCCCACGAATCCGCCGAGGAGGCTACGAGCACCCGATCTGTAGGTGTGTGTTTTTGTGTGTCTTAAGTATCAGTCTCCAGTCTGTTAGCGGCGTGAATAGGAGTTGTCTGACAGGCAGATATTAGGCCGTCATGGCCAACATGAATAAAAGAGTCTCAGAAACATAAAACAGTCATTAATTTGCGTACCCTGCTCTCCTCTGGAGGAGACAAAGACGCACTCATGTTCATACTGGCACACTTGTAGCCAAAGGCGAACGCTGACAGCCGGCGCACACCGAGGCGAGGTGACCGGAAGGATAATAGCAAAGAAGTGAAAAGATTGTAAATTATAGGACGGACGGCAAATTATTCTATAAGTCACTTAGGACGATCCCTTTTTGCAGGAGAATGAAATTCAAAAAATAGGTGGTTGAGGCGATGCACCTTGTGGTTTCACTTAGCTGTGAAGTATCGGAGAGTCAAGTTACGCGGTCGGTTCAGCAGCTAATTCAGCAAATGATCCGACAAAAGAGAGATAATTGAACCTGCAGGACTTCCGGGAACCTGCGGGGCCAAAGGCTAAAGAATAAAAGCCTCGTGAAGTGTTAGCGGTAGCCGCCGGCGCCCTTTCCGCGTCTGTATGACCCACAGCAGTATGTGGCAGATGTGCGACCATGAGGAAAGTCTCTATTTTAAAATCAAATATTACCTTTTCCCGAAGCGTAACAATGCATTTTTGTGCAACGGATCTCCAGTGTAGCTATTGGAGCTATCTGTATGTCACGCTCCCGCTCCACCCCGCAGAGCGTGCATCGTTGCTGTTACTCATTGATATGACTGGAGGCGGTCGCATGTCACCGTACGCTGATCTGTTAAATGATGCAGCCGGCAGGAGAATGTCATCTTGTAAGGAGCGGAGATGAGCGTTGCACACTGTAAACAATCACCGGGGTCATTTATTTAATGCTTTGTTTGTACGTTTTTAGCATTTGTGGATGTGTCAGCTGTTGCGTGAGGCAGAGGAGCAGAGGTAGCCTTCGGATGAAGGTGGCTGCAGAGCTGCACGGACGAGTGAGTCAGTCGTGAGGGTTCGTGAGGAGATCTGGACGTAAAGCCCAGTGGGTGTACATGCTGTGTGTCCTCGTCCACGAAGCTAGAGGCGACACCTGAGGAGCGTCGGCGTCGGCGTGGGAGAGTCCGTGTTTAGTGTCCATTGCCATTTTGGGGTGAATCCAACTGGCAGAGTGAAGACGGCAGCGCTCAGTAGGCCTACGGTGGCACACACTGTACATACAGAGTGTGTTCTTATAAATCAGAGGGAATCATGTCGGGAGGAGCTGGCGGCACGTAGAGGTTTCTAAGAAAGACGATCTTCCGATGTTCAAAAACCCTCATCGGCCTATGATGACGAGACATCCTGTCAAAAGGAAAGTCTTTCTTGGACGTGATGCTCTTGACAACTCTGTGGTTAAGATATAAGATATATTCTGGCTACATAGACGTCATCACATCGCCGCCTTTGCTCTTATCAGATGTGTTTGTACTTACACATTCAATTAAGCTAATTCATGCACTTCCTCTCTGGCCGCATGCAAATACTATTAAGATTCAAGGAATTGAACGCCGTCTACGGCGAACGCCTAAAGGGGCCTCGCATTTACTCGCACTAACATTTACGCGTCGTTGAGAGTAGAAGCAGATATTGAGAGCTCTGGTAGTCAATTTGTGCAAATCAAACCGTTTTTGGCTGCTAATCTGTCCTGCAGCGAGTCGGCTGCCATACATTGCAGGTGCTTGGAAAACACTCTGGCAGCTCATAAACAAACACGCAGCACATCATCCAACTGAGATGCACTCTGGAAAGTCTACTTCCCCCGAATTAAAATCAGCACTTTAACTAACGGGCGAGCATGGCAGCAAGCCTTTCATTTCATCTGCACATCAGAAGTGAAACTCTACAGGATTCGCGGTTGGTATTTACACAAGGCGTACGTCCACTTACAGATGCTCACAGTCCCCTGATTAAGCTCCCGGTAATGAATGACTCATTCCATTTATTCACTATCTGTATCTTTATCAGTGCAAACAAGGAGCGGGTCCCTTCAAAACACATTCACTTGTTTTTTCAAAGTATTACAGAAAAAAAGAACTTTTTTTTTGGTGTTTTATGTGTTTTTAATAAATGTCCACTGGGATAATTCCACAGCGAGCATCGCCTCGGCCAGTTTGCATCCCTTAATGGGAGTTTATACAAATGCACCAGACTGGTAAAACAAATTCTGACTTTCTTTTCATCGGTTCTTTTGTAGGAGCGAAGGGAACCATTCTTCATTGTTGCTGCACCTAAATTTCCCTCGCCTGCTCTAAATCCGCCGCCAAAGGGTCAACCAGCATTCAACAGAGCAACAAGCTGAGGTAAGACGGCCACGTCCCAACAATAATCATGACGGGTGGAGCCCTCCTGTAAATCACTACGCACATATTGAACGGTGTCATCTGCATACGGTGAGATTCGTCTCCATCCTTTATCTTGTAGCTGGTAAAATGCCACGTGTGAGACAGTGAAGTGGACAGTTGATATTCATTTATGTTAAATGTGCTTTGACATTCTGATATCATG
>CAAKHC010014778.1:4202-18508 GCA_901007825.1 Macroramphosus scolopax | reverse complement strand
GTGCACGCCGCTCATCAGCTGGCACCTTGGTGCTGAAGAGTGCCAGGGGCAGCATCTCACCAGTCAGGTACCAGAGGTGCCTCTCCAGCGCTTTCATGGCTGATGTTGCAATGACCTCGTCAACAGACTTGTAAGTGTACAGGTTGTGGTAGAGTTTGAGGTCATTCCATGCGGCATCTACGGCTGTGTCACAGGTCAGCCACCATGTTGCGTAGATGTGTGTAATGAAGTTGGCAAACGCCCGAATCTTCGGTACCTGCTGCCGTGTGGTGATGGTGCCCTTGGGAAGCAAGGCGATATGCTGCTCCATCAAAGCCAGCTTGAGAGTGTAGAGGAGCTTGGCCATCCAGCGCGCCTTGTGCAGAGCTCCCGGCCGTTGGAAGTTTACTGGAGTCTGTGCTGCATCATCTGCACCAAGATAGACAAGACACAGCTGCACAAACTCGTGGTAGTCGCCTCGCTTGTAGTCTATCACTGCTGCAGCACACACAGTGAGTTCAGCACGTAACTTGCCCAGGAATGGTTGTTCGGCGTTGGCAGTAATGTAGCGGGACAATGGGCCACTGTATTTGTGGGGCAGCAAGTTCCAGTTGTCCTGCAGACGCTTAAACAAGGTAACCTCTGGTGAGCGTGACGCCTCCACCTTGAGGTCAGTGAAGATGTGGCTGAGGAGCACCTCACCAATGTGATGCCGGCACCCGGACCAGAGCAGTGGTTTATCAAGTGACAGCTGGATGGCAATGCAGGCTGCTGTGAGATGGCCTGTGTTTGATGCAGTGGTGTCAAATGCCATGTTGACAACCTGGTCGGCACAGCACCAGTCCTGCAGTAGCTTGCATGTCAGGTGGGCGATGATCTCTCCGCACGCCTCGTCTTTCCCCTTTGTGTATGCTGGCACACCAAGCAGTTTGAGCTGCTCCGCATCTCCAACCACCACTGTCAAACGCTCCTCCAACTGGCGCACATTGCTGAGTGTCGGTGTCAACTTGCTGTCCCAGTGCAGGGTGCACATGGGACCAAATAAACATTATGTTGAATGTTGAAATGGAAGTTGTAGCTAGAGTGATGTACAATGTGTTGGTGATGACAGTAATATTAAAGTAGATAAAATAAACAAAAGGTAAAAACATGCATTTAACCCTGCAAGACCCACTGTTGTAATAATACAACATTTGTATTTGATCAAAAAAGGGTATAAATCATTTGTTTTCCTGTTATTTTTTCACCTAAACATCATCATTGGATCCTATTGTTTAGTCTTGCAAAGGCATTGGCCAAGATATTTGCATATAAATACCCCCAACAGAGGCAGAACTAGAAATATATCCGGGTCTTGCAGGAAACCCCTTTTGCCATAAAAGATGATGGCCGTTGTACGTCTAAATCACCTCGTATTGTAAAAATATTTTGCATATATTGTTACAACATGAATTGGAACACTTTCATCACTTGAACTGATCAGCAGGTTAAAAATGTATTTTTTGATGCACCCTAACCCCCAGCACAGTGAAAAGAATAGAAAGAGGGTTGATAGAACCTGAGAGAGAAGAGAGATGAACCAACAGCTGAAGGCAAGAAAAGAGAATATTCTTTGAAGAACGGATCCTTCTGTTAGTTAATTGTCAGCTGAGACTTATTGGACTGCATTAGCTCATCGTTGCTATGGTCGTCTGCTCGGTGTTTGTTTATTGGTTGCTATGATTTTTGGGGAAGTTAGTAGGATGCTTACTCAGGATTTGGGTACTTGGTAGGAATCAAGTTAATTCTAGGGAACTGTTGAATCTGATGATCCACCGGTGAAACTTCTTAAGATATCTACATCGATCTACGTTTCTAGTCCACAGATGTCTTGACAAACCTTGTGGGACTTTTAAAACACGCCTCCAAAATAATTGAGGAAGGTTTTCACGACTTGGAAACTCACCACCTGTAAATGCGATCTCAAACTCCTGACATGTGTTCGGTTGGAGTTCTCTTCCCACGCCACACCTGTACAGTCCCGGGTCTGACACTTCCAGCTCGGTGATGGTCACATTAAAGAAACCGGCGTTCCCATATTCTATTCGGTATCTGCCACTCTTTGCTACCCTATCATTCGTGTCGATAAGGAATTTGTTACAGGTCCCCCGACAGAGGAACTTCCTGTTTCGTGGGTGCAAAGACAAGCGGCAGTGGATGGTGACGCTGCCTCCCTCCGTAGCGCTGTAGACTCTGGGTTCTCCAGTGACGACACCTCCATCACAAAGATCTGTTGAAAAGATACACAGGGAAAAATGATGATCAGCACTTTCTCTATTGTGTTAAAATCAAACTACCTCAGGACGTTTGTTAGCCTTTAAAACAAAATCAAACTGCCTACGATATCTTAAGACAAAAACTTTGCTTTTGTTTCCTCTGCTCAGCTGACAAAACATGACTGATATTAAAGCAGCGATACGCAACCTTTTTTGCTTTAACTTATTATTAGGTAGTAAATTGAATTTGATTAAATCATATTTAAATAGCAAAAAAAAACCCGGGCAGGTCCGGACCAGCTCTTCATAGAGACCCAGCAGTTCCTCCATGAGCAACATTTCAGCGTCAGTGACAAGAAAAAACTTTCCTCTAATAGGAACAAACTTCGGCGGCTGTCTGCCTCGAGCGGTTGATTAAACAATTTTGTAGCGGCTCACAATGAGCAGTTTTCCTTATCACAGACCTGGTGGCAGGAAGGCTTGTTTTATCGCATGTTCCTGAACGCCACACCGAGGGTACTGAGCTAGTAATTGTCCTGCGTGTTGTCCAAGTTGATCAATTACTATTAAATTTAACGCAGAAGTTTTTAGTGAGGCAGTTCCGTGTCTCAGTTCCATAGGATCACTACTGTTGCTATGGTTACCTGGGGGTTTCTGAGGCCTAATCTACTTTTCTAGACCAGAGAACTGGAAGGTGTAAAAGTAATTAAAGAGTTAACATATGATTGAATAAAACACATGGACTGGCACAACATCTGCTATATTATAAATCAGTATCATTTCACTCACTTTATTCCCAGTATGTCACATGGCAAAGCTTATACTCTGTAAGTACACATGTAATAATCATTAGTATTAGTATTTTTGCATGCTGGTAGTAGGAGAAATGAAAATAAAAACTTCGAATTTCAAGTTTAAATGAAAACTCACTTCTGACGATGATCTCAATCTCCCTGTAAGAACCTAGCGAGGACGAATCGCTCATGCCAATTTTGTACCGTCCGGCATCTGCCAAGGTCAGCTCTGTGATGACTGCATGAACTGCAGCGTCATATCTGATGATGTATCGGTCCTTCTTAGCCCTTTTCCCATGCGTCTCGATGAGGATATCCTCATATCTGCAGTCATCCCTACAGAGATACTTTCGACTACGTTCAGGCACATGAAAATCAAGTGCGACTCTGAAGTCTTGGCCTTCCATTAGTGTGAATTTCATTACCTCCGCAGTGTCAACACCGGTGTTTCCCACAAGCAGCGCGGCTGAAACAGAGAATAATAATGACTTGAGTCTTCAAAACAGGCTGCAGTATGTTGATAGTGATACAAATAGAAATGAATATTGCATTATTCAAAGGCAGCAGGCCAATGATAGTGAGGCATACTGTGGCCTGGATCATGAAGGTCAAAGTGGAACACAAGTAAAGAAGCAGTCAGGTCTGCAGTCCTCACCTGAGAGCAGCACAACACGGAGGATAATCATCCTGAAGTTGGTCCTGATGGGGAGGAAAGACAAATAAAGAAACATCCAGCTGCAGGAGATCTGATTCTATCGCTTCTCGCTGTACATGTGATGTTTAGAGGAGTTCCTTATCTTATCTTCCTCTGAATTGCCCCTCCCACTTTCTTCTTCGTTCTCAGTATTTAGCTCTTGCTCAACGTCTCGCTGGTTACGTTCGATTCAACATCCTGTGATTATCAGAAGGCACATCAGATGAAGAGGGGGCGAGGGAGCACTCATCCCCATGTCCGGCCTCAAAGGACAGATCTAAACATGTATCAACCACTTACACAAGACAGAAACTAGTTTACATGAACGTGATTCCATTAAATTAGTCCGCAGAACTTAAATGCAGTAATCATGTCTTCAGTATTAACTTCAGTATTTCTCTGACTATTAATTGCTTCCATGGAAACAGTGAGGCTGAAAGGAAAGAGGAACTGCAATATATTTGTTTTTTGGGTCAAACGTAAATACCAGTAGTTCAAAAGTTAAAAGTCTTCTGAGTGTGTTTCCTCCTTTAGGTGTCGAAACAAATTGGCGCCTCAGTTCCACAAATGTATTTTAATGTAAGTGGGTAATGTTCGGTGATGTTAGCAGGAAGTCGATACAACATTTTCCCTATAAATGTTGCAACACGGCGTAAACTCATCAACCCATACGACGATAGATGCTGATGTAAAAGACGTTTATTACTCCACCAAGGAGGTAAAACATTACAAAGGCAATTTTTAACAAACTTAGTGGAGCGGTGGAGCTCAGGGAGAACCTATTCAATTTGGGGGCAAATTCGTTTCGCAATAACCAAACAATGGGATTTATTTACATTTGATTTGGCGGAGGTCTGGGCTCTCCGAGTGCCCGTCTGTCAACAGGATGACACAACAAACGAGCTGCTCGTGAGAGGAACTCCTGATGGAGGTTTACTGTGATGTCACGACACCTCCAGTCGTTCAGAACATCACTGACACATCTGTCAGGTTTGTGGAAAAAGACTAATGACTTTCCAAGAATGAGAGAGAGAGAGAGAGAGAGAGAGAGAGAGAGAGAGAGAGAGAGAGAGAGAGAGAGAGAGAGAGAGATCACACATCTGAAGGTTGGATGAAACTGTGAAACCGTGAAGTATAAAATCCAGGATGATCATCTGACAATGACTCAGCTGTATTTGTGACACCTGCAGGTAAACTCCGACAGAGAGATAGAAGGAGAGGAACTGGGTGTAGTTTCTCTACCACGTACAGATGTGGGAGGTTCCTGTGAAGTGGTGAGACGGGATGAGATGCACAGTTCACCACAGGACCCTCAACATGCAGGTTCACCCCGCTCTCATCGTCCTCGTCCTCAGTGAGTAAAATCACATTCGTCTCTCTTCATTTTTTATCTTTAGAAGTTGGTCAGCAGAACATCACACTTGACTACCAGGAAGTAGTCAAGTGTGATGTTCTGCCACTTTAAAGTCATTTATTACAAGTACTCAACATTGGCATGATTTTTGACTTTCAGCTAATTTTTTTTTCTTCAGTTGAGATCCAAATTTGACTTTAATTTACATTTGATTTACAAAAAAAACCCAAAAATGATTTATTAGATTTCATCACACATTTATTTTAACAGCCTGTTTCACAAGAAACAAACGCAATTTACTTTCCTTTTTTTTCTTTCAGTGTATCTGTTGTAGCTTCACCGACGTTCGTCTTTGAAAAGTTTAATTCATTTGTTACATCCTGCAAAACGTTTGTGATTCGTAGAGTGATGAAATGAAAACCAGTGATGCAATAATAGATACAACGGAAGGAGAGTTTGAAGTAGACTTCCTGTCTTAAAGGGAAATCTGCTTGATCTCAAAGGTGTATTAAGCTGTACATGCACAACCTGAGTACGTGTTCTCGTTTTACTTGAATAGTGTCTTTTCATCCTGATAGAAGCCAAAGATGAGAAGATTATGTGTAACATGTCAATATCGACAATTTCAGTTGCTCACAAATTGAAAATGGGGCATTTGTGACTGAATGAATCATTGACCTTGTAAAAACTTTATTTTGAGAAGTTTTGATTGATGGAATTAGAAGTGTCGTTTCAATTAAATACAGAGTCCCAGTTCAGCGTTCTTAATTACTGTATGTACAGTTCCATTGGTAATGAATGACATCATCGGCAAACGGTGAGACTGGATATCTACTGATTGACACTGGTCAAACTGGGCAGCTCCCAGTGTGATTCGGACGGCATAAAGTAACTGATGACTCGTCTTTTTTTTCAACAGCACTCCAGCATGGAAACATTGGGGTCATCAGTCAAGACATTATTAAAGGAATTGAAGGACAAAATATCACACTCGCATGCAACTTTACAACCACTGGGAAACGGAGGTACTTCTGTCGGGATGATTGTGACATGAAGCTTATTGACACAAACAGAGACAGATTTCAGAAAGACAGATACATCCTTGAATTTGGAGGACAAAGATCGATGAGAGTGACCATCACGCAGTTGATCAAAGCTGACTCGGGCCAGTACGGGCTTGGATTGGACAGATTTTTTGCAAGGGATGTGTACTGTACGTTTACGCTACGTGTAACTGATGGTGAGTTTCTACTTTGTTTTGCCACATATACATTGATATTTCAACTGATCTGATGTAATAACTTCTTTGCATCAGTGTGTTATTTTTCCTTTCTTGCTGTTCATAGCTCCGTCCACTTCAAAACCAAAGTGGACCCCCCAACCCTCCCTAACATCGGTCCAGTCAGCGTCCACGCCAACGACACAGAGTTTCAGAAGCTCCACCCTTTCTCACCAGCAGGAGAGAGGAACAACGGATGTAGATTTAAGTACATTAACCTTTGAAACATGTTATCTGGTTTTATTGAGACATGAAGAGAGACTGAATTGTTCCGAAAAGGTGTCACAGGAATGAGAAAGCTGTTCACAAACAACTCATTGCATCGTATTCAGTCTTTAGTTTGAAATGTGCATGCCGTGTTCCAAACATTACAGCAGACATCTGTTACATCTGCACATTATCAGTTCATATCCAAGTGATGTGTTCATGTCTACTTACGTATACAGTAAGTGATTGATGGAGCTCTCTGTTGCTGCAGGTGTGCCGCTGGCCGTGGGGGTTCTGATGCTCTCGTTGCTCCTGCTCTCCGTGGCCGTGCTGATACTCTGCAGGAAAAGAAAAACTCAAGCCAAAGGTGATTATCTCAAATCATTTCCGACAATGAAAAAACACGAACGCAACGTCTGTGCTGTGATTTGGTGCTAAACTGACACGTGACCTGATGAGTCAGACAGGAAGTGAGAAGCGACAGAATTTCTTTCTAATGTCGGCTGCCGTGTGGACTGAATGTTCTGCTCCACCTCACTCAACACAGGAGATGAAGTAGAGGTCTCCACACAACAGTTGATACACAGAACAACAAAAATGATTCTGGTGTTTAGAAAACACAGAAGGACTTTTGGATTGTTGTGGTTCCACAGTTCCTGTTTCCTCGGAAACAGACGATTCAGATGTTTTTTATTAATCCTCTGAGATGCACGTTTTTCAGAACCACTTGCACCACCTGAAACAGACCATGTTGATGCCAGGGAGGTGAGTTGGAGTTAATTTGGAACATCGGAGTGTCTTTAGTGTTTGTGAAAACTAGCCGATATTAAAACGATGCCTGCAGGCCAGCCGGGTGTATGAGGAGATCAGAGAGACGGATAGATCTCCGGATAGATCTCCTGCAAAAGCCACAGATGTGTACAGCTTCGCCGACCCAAACCCTGCAGCTTCCTGTCCTCAAAACAAAGTAAGAACTGGGGTAGCTTCTGGGTCAGAAAACAGTTGTGGAACCAAAACATGCTTTCACTTCCACACAGTCGAGAAGCTTCAATCTTGGAGTTGTTGCCCCAGAGACATGGTGATTATCCCCTTCAGCATCTATTTACTTACAGACTGTAGATTAAACATTGCTGAGCGTCGTTGCAAGAGGTCGTCGGTTGGTCTTATATGCTCTTATCATGCTTAGACGATGCAGGTAAAGCTCATAGCTTCATCTGTGTTCGCTGCCTCACCTGAAAATGCCCAAAAAACAAGGTCAGAGCATTTTTTTTTTTTTTTTTACTAGTCCTGCAATGTTATCCCCAGCGCAGCGTAGACAACAAATAGACACAATTTCGGGGCTCCGTCGGTTTCTTCATATTTCAAGGTTGATCAGTTCACGTTTCTACTAAAAGTAAAAGTTTTAATGCTCTTTGTCTTCTCCCAGGCGAATGATGACCTGTCTGAACTCACCTATACTCAGATAGATTTCTGCAACAGCGCCCCTGGTGGTAATGCGGATAATACCGTCTACGACATGCTTCAGGATGACACGGTGAAAGACGCTTCGCAGTCTTTGTACTCGATGGTTACTTTACCTCAGCAGTAGCTTCAATGCCCAACCAGGGGAACCGACGTGCTTGTGATCATGTTGTGCAAATCCTAGCAAGTGTTGGCACGAAATAAAAAAAGGGAACTGTTCAGTCTGACATGGAAGCCTGTACTGTATATATGATAATACTTTTATAAAATATACAAAGAATCATTAACAACAGATGTTTCTATTAGGTCCTCTGTGCAAATCTAGTATATATATATACATATATATATATATATTTTAAGTATTTATGCTCCACTGCTGTGGAATAATTAATATAATTGGTTTGTTGATGACTGAGGAAATAAATCCACATCGTGTGTTCAGCTCCTGATTCTCAGCTGTCTCCTCAGTATTTCTTTGAATATTCAAAATGTTAGTTCAAAATGTCTTACGTGGTTGTTTCATGCAGAATGAATCCGAATCACAGTAAATCACATTTTTATTGAAAATAAACTTAACATGAGTGTCAGTTATAACAAGAATACGGTCTTATAAAATATTGTTAAACATTTTCATGTATTTGTTTTTCTTATTTGCATGGAACAACAAGTTTATCTTACAAAACAAAAATATAAACCACTCTTTTTAATCAATCTGGATCCTTTGGGATGTTTCCTCAATCTAATCCAGATGGACACAATGTGAACAACAGCTGAACGCGAACAATATTATAACAGAACATAAATTAACTTTGAGTTTCTGCCAAGCTCGACTTTATAAGAGCTGGAAGACAAACGACGACAAACGATTTGTCCCTTTACAGTCTGATGGTGCACAGAGAGTCATAATAATCATCATAGTAATCAAATCTATTTGATAGAAAATAAAAAGGTGAAAAAACTCAGTGGCACATTACAAGTAAACCGAGGAAGAGGAAGGTGGCGGAATAAAAGCTGCATAGAATCAGGATGACGAGTCTCTAATGTAGAGAGGACGACTGTGGAAGGCTGCTTCGACTCTCAAGGAGAGATTCTTTTTATTGCCAGAAATGTACTTTACCTTTCCATGGTTTCATGAAAGCAACGGTTTAAAGTAATCTACTCACAGTGCAAATTGCGGAGCGAGGACTCTTCCTCATCACCTTCGTCAGAGCAGAACTGACGACTGAACGAGCAACGCTTCCAGTCTGAAGTTCTGCAGAGATCAACAACTCAGGAGAACTTTTAAAGGACCAAACCGGTGTTTCCTGACCTCTGTTCACCACTGGAGACGTTCAGGTCTTCTAACCTTCCAGGGAGCCACTGGTTCACTCGTCCAGCATCGGATTAACATCAACAGCTGATGAAGGGAGGAGTTGATGTGAATGAACATGAATATTACCTGGAATGGCCCTTTAACACTCAACACAGAGCGTTACACAGAAAACTGAGCGCGACACAGAACCAGCGCCTAGTTGCATAAAACCCCCTCGGGATCAAGGTGCCCTCACATCTATATCTAAGGATGCCTTAGAAGAAATTACATTGTATGAAATCACCTTCAGGATTTCCTTACGATGTTCAGAGGGGAAATATCTTCATCTCTATGCGTTTTCCCTCAACTTGAGTATTCACTAGGTGATGTTGAACCGTCACCAGCTGTCGTCGACCCCCGTTGATGCTCCTTTGGCTCTTTTCTAACTGTAAATTTCATGTTTCTTAACTTCTCCACCCACGGTTCGTTTCACAGCCCTGACGGGGTTCGTTACATCTTAACGCGAACAAACACTGCTGATGCGAGTGAAGCGTTACCATGGTGACTGAAGGGCACACGTCCTGCTTCATCTAACGATCAAAGAAACTTTCAAACAAGTTTACGCAAACCGGTGACGGATCCTTGCCTCCTTGCTCTCATGCCTCCACACGGAAGTGGAGATGAACTCCAACACATAACAGAGTCCCTTTAAACATGAGAGTAAACAGCACCAGGGGAAGAACATCGACATGAAACCTCAAGACGAAGAGCGTCACACATCCATTAGAAGTATTTGTTGCATCATCTGATGGATCGTTTCTTCATCCGGAGAATATTAGCAATAAATAAATGTCAGTTTTCAACATCCAATAGGATGTTTCACATATATATAAAAATAATATTAACATAACTTAGTGATTTAAAGGATGACGAAGCAGAAAGGCAAAGTGCAAAAACAACCGAGGCCGTGCAGAGAGAGAGTGTGCGGTTGTCCGTCCTCCAACACGGCTGCTGGTCCTTAAAGTCCTCCACGTCTTACTGGTTGAACAAGGAGGAGGAAGAGGCCACACACATCCGGTTAGTGGCCTCTGTTTGGTTAAATGTTTATCGCTTTTATGATACAGTGATAAGGTTTTCCTCATAAATAGGAAAGGTTGTGTTTCTCTGACAGTTCCGCCACAGTGCAGACAGAATGAGGAAGTCTGTGGCCGCGGCGGGTTCCCTCCAATAAAAACAAGTGTCTTACAGACATGGGAAGTAATCTGGTTTTAGTGTTTGCTCGGGCCTCACCGGCCTGTTCAGGTGTTCTCCATCTAGAATAATGAATATCAGAAAATCCAGAAAAAAACAAGATATTGTCACATGAAGCCGCTGATCTCCCGTCTCTACTGTGAAGTGAGTCGAGGGTTATTTCTTTCAGTGAACTCAGCAGACGAACAGTTGGCTGCATCAACTTGACCCATCTTTGGAAGCCTTTAAACCCGAATGACCTTCCCAGTATTGAAAGGTCATAAGGGACGTGGGCTCCGGCAGCGGGACCAACCAACAGGAAGTGCAGTGACGGACGGGGAAGGAAGCTCATTTCCAAGGAAGCCACAGTGATATTTCCTCTGGGACGTCTGTTGTCTTTCCATTAACCTCACACCACTCACACCACCGCTCTTCTCCGTGACCACCGAAGTGAACCGCAGCCAACCAGCGAGGGGGAGAGATAACAACATGAGAGCCGGGCAGACGTCCAAATACAGCGGAGGTGTGAAGATAAACTGAGGAGACTCCAGGCGGGGGATTATGTGGCCAGAAAGGAAGGAAACCTCAGGTGTCCTTCGTCAAGGCACTTAAAAGTCCTCCAGTGGAGCTTCTCCCACCAGCTCAGTGGGAGCGCTGGTGAACCTTCCCTCAATAAAAATAAAGTTTAAATGCTTTTAAAAAGCTTGAAAACAGAGGAAGAATTATCACTCAGAAGCAACCGACTGGAAGATGGAACAGCTCAGCAGGAGTGAAGGATGTGAAGTCAACTACGAAGTGCTGAAATAAAGTCCTCGAGGGGTTTGACAGAATTTATCTCCAATTTCATTCCTCAGTAAGTTAAAATGACTTTGAACATCTGGCTGCTGTCGCTGTCGATGTAAGAGGCTATAAAGTGCAATAAAAATGATTGTCTAGCGCACCTGGACCAGGGTGATGGTGAGTGAGCTTTAAAGGACCAGTGTGTAGGATTTAGGGCTGTGATTTGGGATTCAGGGATAAGACAGTTTTTATTTTTTGGTCACATTAAACAGCCATGTTGCTATTGACTGCTGTCTCTCCTTCGTTTGGTAAGGTCTCCAAAGGTCGTGTTTTTGAAGGGCTGCATTGATTTGAACCTCGAGTGGCCAGAGACCACAGAGACGAGTCCTGCTGCCGGAACATCGCTCACAGTGTGTCTTCACTTTGGTGTTTGACAGAAGACGGGCCGACTCGCTGCCATCACAGTGCGGCTGGACTTTGGTGTCTGCATAGTGAACAGAGAGAATCCTCCCTCCGCCTTCAGCCTCGGCGCCGGGCATCACGATGCGTCCGTCACAGTGTGGAGCTGGAAGGCGCCGACAGGTCCGACAGGCACTGCTATAACTGCTGCTGCTGCACCAGCCGTCTGTAATGTGGCATGACTTTGCTCTCAGGGAGGTAGAGCGCCATCTCCAGGGCGACCAGGATGGTGAACTCAAACGATATCAGCTCCCGTCTGCCGATCCGGAACCGCTCCTCCAGCTTCTACAGCACAGAAGACAGACGAGTACTCTGGTAAAAATGCTTGACGGGCGGAAGTGACAACAACACAAGTCAGGTGAAAGGTGTTTTCTGATTTATTCAAACATTATGTGAAAAGTATGTCTCACATTGGAGTCAAATTCTAAGGATTTGCTTTCTTTTTATCGGACTGGAGCTTCACAAACATGATCTTAATGTGTGTGTGTGTGTGTGTGTGTGTGTGCGTCTTACATCTATAAGGAGTTTGACCTCCTGTTTCTTGAGGTCACTGCTGATCTTAGCAGCCAACAGGATGCAAGCAGCCGACACCAACTTCCTTTAAAAAACAACAACAGTTTCACCGTCAGAACGTCCGGCCGACATTATTCTATCAACATGAAATCGTTACTAATAACAAGTAGTTAATTTACTGCAAATTAAGAGCACTACTATGTGGTCTAACAAACAGATAATAGATCAATAACTGATACGTCAAACAGACACAAGAGGGCGCCACTCCTCCACTGTGAACTGCGGACTCAACACAGCCAACTGCATGTTTGTATGTGAACTTATGTTCACATCCATCGAGATCTTTGGCTTCACATCGCAGATGATCTACTCATACGGTCGGATTTTGAATTACACAACAACATTTATAAATTGGCACAATGTATTCACAACTTAACACGACGAACATCCTTGTTCATGTTGGATATGGATGTTACGGAGGTGCAGTCCGATTGAAGTCTTCCCCGCAGTGCTGATGCGCTCGTGTCTGTTGGGTTAGAAGAGCGTTTAGTGTTGAAGTACCTGTTCTGTTTATTCAGTCGACCCTGCAGCACCAACTTCTCAAAGTAGACAAACGTCATGGCGATGCTGGCGGGCTGCAGGCCGCAGTCCTCCCCGACTCCTCTCATCTCTCTCTTCAGGCTGGGACACAGAGGGAGATGTACGAAGTCACCTAACCTACTCAATGTCTTACTGGCAGTTACTTTATGTGTTCAGTCATTTCAGGGTCTGATACCTCACCTGCGTATCTTGCTGAGGGTGAGTTTAATGTGAGGAAACTTCTCCTTAAACGTCTCGTTCATGTCTTTCTTCAGGTCGGATGGTTTCACATATTCTATAACGGTCGTCTGGGGGATGAGAGGCGGAGCGGAGATCAAGAAAGATTCGGACAAAAACAAAAAGGAGCAGATGAAGAGAAGAATTCATACACAGGGGAGGTTTGCCGTTACGTGATGGTGTGAGAAGAGACTTCTTAAAATCAAACAATAAGTGAATGTAAAGATAAAGAAAACGTGTCTCGACCATCCACTGGTAGCATCCAAATATATGAGAGTATTTGTATTTGATTCTTTTTTATTGTATTGAACGTGTCGTTATTGGAAGTATGACTGTAAGACTGCAGCTCGACACTGAGGGAATCCTTAAATCATGTCTGGACACCAGAGTGTCAGTGAAGTCTCTCCTGGAGGGGACGAGCCGGATTCTTGGGCGGTAATTTATTCAGCTGGAGCTGATTCCTATCAGGACAGTGAGATCACAGTTGTGTTAAATGTCGGTCACCCTTCTGTACTCGTGTGTGTGTGTTAAGGTCAGTTGGTTAACGTATCAGTGTGTGTACAGTGAGTCTATAAATCCTGTTAAAAAACATAGCCTCAATATGAGTGTACAGGTGGTAAAGGTGAGTGTGTGTCATAGTTCATACACACAGTGAGGCCTGTGTGTGTGTGTGTGTGTGTGTGTGTGTGTGTGTGCGTGCGTGTGCGTGTGTGTGTGTGTGTGCGTGTGTGTGTGTGTGTGTGTGTGTGTGTGTGTGTGTGTGTGTGATGGGAATCCTTAATATTCTAATAGCATTTTGTATTTCAGGTCAGAGTTAACTTATGGTGGGTGGTGAGATCACACAGTGAAACAAACACTAGATCAGTGACCACCTCAGCACTAATCTTCTTTGATGGATTAAACAGTAATGATGTGTGTGAGAGCCTGCGTGTGTGTGTGTGTGTGTGTCTGTTCATGGGCTTTATTCATCTCCGCTGGAGGGATAAAACTAAGCTGCTGCCTATGGGATAATTATGTTCATGTGTGTGTGCGAGTGTGTGCGATTATTCCCACTTCTAAGAGTTCTTTAATCTCTCTCTCTCTCTCTCTCTCTCTCGCTGTCTCTCTCTCGCTGTCTCTCTCTCTCTCGCTGTCTCTCTCTCTCTCCTTACTTTGCTCGCCCTCTGCTCGTTCACTCCTGTTCCTTGACCACGG